>CM058040.1:47702223-47785001 GCA_030169165.1 Centaurea solstitialis
TGGATTGAAACTACAAAAACCACATAAACAACATTGTGGCACCTCTAGTTTCACTCCCGAGGCCCAAAACGAGTTACATATCCGGTCTGATTAATAAGTAGAGGTGCACTGTTGCACAAAATAACCGAATTTTCGATTTTACGTAAATAAAACCGTAACCAAATTTTTAATAACCGGTTTGAATATAACAAATCAAGCAAGCTAATGGGAGAAGTCAATCTTTAGTCCATAACACTTAAAAATAACTGCCGTTTTAGGGGCCGGATTTTACTATTTCACACGACCGGATAAATATCCGGTAACCGATTTTCTTCCTTTCAAAATAACCGATTTTTGAAAAAAGTTATGACTATTAATAATAATAAGTAACTATTATTAAATATTAACCAATGAGAATAAGTGAATAACTATTGTGTTAATTATTAAAATTGAAAGCCAATATTTGCAGCCCAACAGCTAACAGTTCTTTCAGCGCAAAAATTCAAGCCCAATTCTAAGTTCTAAAAGGATTTAACCCAACGACATTTTAAAAACCAGTTTTGAAAAAAAAAAAACCCATTATATTTGACCCAAATCCAGTTTCAAATAGTATTAACTATTTTAACTTTTTTTTATTAAACTATTTACATGTTTTAATTATCTATAAAAAAAAAATATAGCTTTAATTTTATGTAATTTACATAAATATTTTAAAAATTAATATATTTGTATTTTTTATAACTAAACATGACAAATAATAATTGATATAATTAATAACATTTGAAAATAACAAGTATATAATGTATAAACTATAAAAAGTAAACTACAAGTTTGGTTCCGAAGGTTTACCCAAAACAACGCATTGGTCCTTAAACTTTAATATCTACAAGGAACGTCCCTGACGTTCCATTTTCGCAACGCATTTCGTCCCTACTCACTAACGCCGTTTGAACTCAGTTAAATAAAGGGCGCTTTTGCTAAAATGAAAGAGGAGGGGCTAAATTGTAACTTTTTTTTCGCTCTCTCTCTCTATTCATCTTCATCATTAACCCCTTTACCCACCACCACCACCATCTCCACACCAGCCACTACACCTACCACCACCACATCCACCACTACCAGTCTACCACCACCACACCCCCACCACCACCACAACCACACCAACACCACCACCACACCCACCACCACCACCATCAGGCGACGGTTTTCAGGCGGTTTGATGGTGTTTGATGGTGGTGGCGGTTTCAGGCGACGGCGGCGTTAGTGGCAGGGGTCGCCGGCAGGGTTGGTGGTGGTGGCTGTCATGGTGGGTGTGGTGGTTTGGAGGTGGTGATTGTGGTTGTGGGTGTGGTGGTGTTGGTAGATGAAGATGAAGATGATGGAGATGATAAAGAGAAAGGGTGTATGATACTTACAATTTGGTCCCTCATCTTTCATTTTAGCAAAAGAGCCCCTTATTTAACTGAGTTCAAACGGCGTTAGTGAGTAGGGACGAAATGCGTTGCAAAAATGGAACGTCAGGGACGTTCCTTGTAGATATTAAAGTTTAAGGACTAAACGCGTTGTTTTGGTAAACCTTAGGGACCAAATTTGTAGTTTACTCAACTATAAATTAATATTTATTAGAGTAAATTATACTCATGGTCCCTGTGGTTTGCTGATATTTTGGATTAGGTCCCTAATTCACGTTTATTACACTGGGCGTCCCTGTGGTAAGCAAAAACGCACGCTCTGAGTCCCTCCCTCTAACGAAGTTTGTTAACCCAGTTAACTCAAGGGACATTTTCGTCTTTTCAACTATTTTTTTGTCTTTTGTCTTTTCCTATTTTGTATTATTTTATTTTTATATATTTGTATTGTGAGGTATTTAATCTTTTGTTTTCTTATTGGATTTTGTTATCTACCTTTTGTATTTTTGTAAATTTTCAAATTTGTTTATCAATCTTTGATGTTATTTAATAAAGTTCAAACACCCAGATTTATTTTTACGTGGTTGCTGTAACACCCAATTTCTAAAACATTCAAATTTAACTGAAAAGTAACCAATTCAAGATAATTTATTCAAAGATTTAAAAATGCGGAAGCTTGTCCATAAAACATTCATCCAAAGCTTAGAGAGTCGTACAAAATCCTTAGGTCAAGTACTTGAGAAAAACATAAGTATCAAAGTTAAAACAACCCAAATGATGTTTACATGCCAAAAAAAAACATAAGATAGTTTAATTCTGAAATAACATTCTCCCAAAACGCACTTAAGATAGTTTAATTCTGAAATAACATTCTCCCAAAACGCACTGTGACTAAACTGCCTTTCTCGGAGCTTCATACGGTATCCTTCTCTTTTCCCTTTCGGGACGTACCTGCCACTAAAAGAATAAACAACAACGGGGTAAGCATAAAGCTTAGTGAACATGCACCTAAACATCTTACCATCATGCACACATAACTACAAATACATAGCAATCACGTACATGTAATAACTGTCACCTTCCTTACGGCTCTATACCATCAAGGAAGGATTTTATGACACTGGTACCAGGCATCTGCCTTTCATATCTTCCCTAGGGGTATTTCTACCACCATAGGTACTATTTGCCTTGTCCCGTAGGAACACATACACATAATCACATATGCATTATAATCACACATACACAACAATAAGGGAATAGGTAGGTACTCACCTGATGATAGCTAGTTACAAGCACGTACACACTAGGAAGCTCAATTCGTACCACCTATGAACAATGCACATCACACACATATCAAAACATAACCCAAATTGGGTTTCTAAACTCAATCCCGACTTGCTACCCCGAAATGACATAGCTACCCTTGACCAATTTCCGCCAAACTTCATGAAACATTATGTTTCACTAATCCTTAGGGGTCTATAAGCAAAAGAACCCCAAACGAAGCCATTTCGGAAAAACCAAAAATCAACTCAGCACAATCGGCGGGTTGGCCGCGGGTGGCTACCCGCCGATTACCCGTGGATACCCGCAGATGGGTTTACCAGTCGCAGGTCGCGACTCAGCCAAGGGTTTCTAACCCCAAACTCAATTTCGATCACAAATCACCAAAATCATATATTCACATCATCTAAGATCGATATCTAACAAATATCAACACTTAATTTCATTGATTCCATGTCAATTGTTGATCAATCGATCCTTACTACCAACCCTTAACCCTAACTCATAATTCTAACCCAATATAACATCAATTGATTGAACACAAGCGTAAAAATCATACCTTTGATGCAACTACAACGATCAATATCGCAACTGATCAACCACGACCTTCAATACTTCCTCCTTGCTCCCAAATTGTAACCTCTCTCTCATTCGCCAAAATCGACCAGGAAGAAACGAAGTGAAAATTGAAAGCCTTAACTGCTCAAGTTAACCCTCAATTCCTCAATTTACACTCTAGTCCCCCGTCTCCTGAGAAGTCATCAATAGTCACACATTAACTTAAACTTAACAAATCCGTTAACTTAAGCAAATAGAAAACGGGGCATTACAGTTGCTTTTTTTACGAGACAAAAAAATAGTGATGGACTTTTAGAATTTATTTTGTTTGTTTCTAATAAGTTAATTTGTATGTAATTTCTTCGATATTTTAATTTTATTTTAATGTCGTAGGTAAATAAAAAATACAATGTTAATTTTCGTGGTTTATGTTTGTTACACAAGATATGAGGTTGAATACTAGACATATGACATCAAGATTATCGTAACCAACAATGTCAATTGTTGTTGGAGTGAGGTTATTATTTGTTATGATTTATTTGTACAGTATATTTAATGTGTAATTGTGAACTTAATAGAAAATAATTTGTAGTTTATTTTGTTAAGATTTTCGTTTTATATTATTCCTGCATATTTGAACTTTACTTTTCTAATCTGGTATTATTATACTCCACGACTAATCACACAATCATATAATGTATGGTTATTATGTACTAAACTCAAAACCACGCGCAACAGATATAACAAGATAAAATACAAGTTATATAGTATTATTATTTGTAGTATTTTGGAAATATAACTTTTACCATAGCTTTTAATGTGCCTCCGCCGCCCCTGCTTTTTGCACAGGGCATCGAAAAGCCCAAGACCGATCCTGAATTCATCCTTATTCTTTATTTAGTTTTAAATTATAAAACTCTTTTCAAATAAATATTACTATCCATATACTTAAATACAAAACTCTTAGAAGGAAGCACAGATGCATTAGAGAGTGAGTGAAAGAATTTATTTTCACCAAGATATCAAGGTTAGGCTTTCCTTTATACATGTACGACATTCATTTCATTACCACAAATCAAATTCCCCGTTAATCAAAGTTACCAAGAAAATGGTTTTGTTTCAGAAGTATCTCTCTCCTCTCCCTCACAAATAACATAATCAACTTTTAAGTTTCAAATGTTGTAGTTAATCTTTGTGATTAAATATCTATACTGAGAAAAAATAGAACCTTGTTAATTACGAAACCCACACCATTTAAAAGATAGGAACTAGTTGTTTTCAAAACCTCAAGGTGAGTATATAAGTATAATGATGCATATAAAATGTTGTAAATGGCCCCTATAAGAATTTGGACAACCAACAATTGAACAATAAGTATACTTGCAACAAATAAAAGAACAAATTTAATGCTTGAAACCAAGTTCTCATGAAGAATTTTAGCAGGAAGTTGAAGAAAAGATGAGTTTTACAACAAATAAAAGAACAACTATATAGTGTTGTTTAGGTTTGTTTTGAAGTCATTCAAGATTCTTCTACACGGTGTAGTAGAACGTCCATATCCAACAAGAGTTATACATAGACTTTGCTAAATGCCATAAACTTGGTGAAATTTACAACGTAAAGGATCTTTTATATCCTATTTTGTATTCAAGCATTGATCTTAACTTTGAACAGATATTACTCGATGTAGTTTCACTGTTCAACATGGTTTCCGCTCTTTGTCTCTCTCGAAAGCAGCAACCCATCAAATTGAACCAAGAAGGAATTAAAGTGCTTTCAATCCTCTATAGGTTATATATTACGCTTTATCTATTTCAATCTTCTTGTTCTTATAACAAATGAGAAAGCTATGTTTCGGTCTTTATTTTATTCGTGGTTGTTGAAGCATCATTTGAGGTTTTCTTAAGACAACTTTTGGATCCACTTTGATTTAACGTATTTAGGCTTAGATGTATTTTGGTGATTTCTGTCTCCCAATACTATAGAAGTCTAGAAATGCAAGGGTTTTAAACTTGAAGAGTTTTTAAGGGATTCTGCATTAATACGACAAATTGCTCTATAAATTTTTAAGGGTTTTAAACTTGAACAGTTTTTAAGGGATTCTATTATTAGTTTACATCATAATTTTCAAATTTGGTTGCATTTTTCATTTGTTTGGTATACTTAACATCCTTTTTCTATGTTTAACACCAAAAGGACAATAGAATTCTTAATTCAAAACATGTCGATAATATATTTTATCAGGGGATTATTTACGGACAGTATGACCTACTACACTTGACCTGCCTGAAAAATGGAATAATAGGTTTGAACAACTACTACCAAAAACAATTTGATGGTCTCAGCTACACCGTTAAAGTTAATGGGATGACTTGACTAAATAAAAAAAATGTTTGGAGAGAACCATTTGACATGTTTTTAAGTTTTATCAATAATTAAGTTATAATTAATTAGTTTTCTATTAAAAAAATAAGAAGCTCAATTTTCTAGCTTTGGAGATTGACGTAAATATGGTTGTTAGTTACTTTATTGATTTTAATATGAACCGTAGGAGGAAATAGTAATAGAGTCGTATGTGACTTTAATTCATTCAAACCCTCTATAGGTTTGTTAATTTTGATAACATATGAAGACCGAAGATAAATAATTAGTCGTTTTTAATAAATTATCATATTTTTTTCTATTAGAATATAAATGTTCATGATTTTAGTGTATTAATAATTTTGTAGTTGTGATATCCATGAGATCGAATAGGTTTTATTTAGCATCAATACGAGCTAGGAGGTGTACAAAGCACCTTTTTATAAAGTAAACACTAACTTGAAACTGAGATCGACATAAAATGTATCTAAAAGCGTAGCGCCTCTTCCGATGTCAAACGGCTTGATCAAAAGCTAAGTGTTTAGATGGCTAATTGTTGTTCAAAAGACAAATGTTTAGAACGCTGACTTGGAGCAACCATTTTTCATTTTTATTCGTTGACGAATATTTTGACAATTGTTTTAACACCAAAACAATGGTCTTCTAACCACAAGGTTTTGGCGTACTGGTTAAGGTTTATGGGTGGAAGTGGCTTTTTAACCTTTCTACCCCCGGTTCGAATCCATGCGTTTCTAGATTGTGGTCACTGAAGATTAACTCAAGGCAACATGCTTTAGCTGTCGGTGAACCTTGTCGGGATTAGTTGGGGCAAAGCCTCGGATACCCTTCCAAAAAAACAACGGCCTTGCTAGCGAAGTAGGTAACGATTAGCTTTTAATTTCAAAAGATCCGATCTCAATAGATCTTGACACCAAAAAAGAAGGAAAACTTATTTCATTTCACAACGGTGAGGTAAAAACTCATGAAAGTATTATCTCATGTTGGAACAAATTGATAAGATCCCCCATTTACCATCCATGCCTTATCTTTGAGTGTTTTGACTCTCACAACAAAAAGATTGGACTTATAGGATGCCTGAAGAGTAAATGTCTTGTTAGAGCCGTATAGGACTAAATGTTATAGGACTAAAACATAAAACGTTATATTTAAAAAATGTTACAATAAGCTTATAATATGCTTTTAAGCGTCTTAACAAGTTTTTTAGTATCATTTTAAAATAAAGCGTCGTATTCTTATATTTTAGGACCATTTTAAAATAAAGATTTTGAGTTTTTTTTTTTTTTTTTTTTATAATTTCGAGATATATAACTTTGAATAAGAAAACGAGACTAATTTTCGCTTTGGTGGCTTGTCAAGTTCAACCCCTAAACATTTTTATGTTATATTTAGGCCAAAAAACATTAGCTCGACATCAGTCCCTTAACTTTAGTTTTGGAATGACTTTAAGTTATTTATTTTTAAAAAATTTATTTTATGTTTTAAAATTTTCATTTTCTGAACACCAATTAGTAAGCCTTTGGACCATTTTCTTGGTTGATAGGAGCAATATGGGCCAAAAAAGGAGTCCAAATCATATTATTTCAGCCTATAATCCTAAATGGACATTTGAATAATCCAGTTTATATGACTTGTTTGGCAAATTAATTTGCATGGAGTATTATTTCTAAGAGGTATTTGGGAATGCTTATGTAGTGTTTATTGACTTATTTCATTGGTAAAAAGAAGATAAGCATTTTTTCAGTATTATTGCTCTTTTGCGGATTTAGTACAGTGGCGGGTTTAAATAAATGAGTTAAATATTGTAAGAGAGAAGGGAAGAATGAAAGGTTTAAAGGAAGGTTTGTATGAGAATCGTTTGAAAATTTCAACTGGATTTATGAAATCGTATGAATAATCTATAACGTTAGTTCATATATGCATCTTTAAAACAAACTTTAATAGACTTTTTGTTTATTCGTATATAAATTTTCTCTTGATCTTGTCTTAGAGCATTTCTAAGAAATGTTACATGATCAAGCAAATAAGGATTTCGGGAAATTTTTTACTCTAACAAATTCTTAATACTTTTTTTAACAATTTCCTAAAACTTTATACAAATTGAAGAGTATAATATAACTATTTAAACTTAGAGGACTAAAATACAAAGATATATTTCTTTATTATATTCCATCAAAATTTCAAAATTAAATATTTGTGACAAAATATTTCTATTAAATATATTAAATATTTGATAATAATATCTTAAAATAAAAAAGCCAACAAAATGTAATCTTTTTTGAATATTTTGAAGTTTATTTTTTATTTTGAAGAAGTTGTATAGAATCTGTAACTAATATACTATTTTCTTTGATAAATAGTCCAATATTTTGATTTAAAGAGAAGCAAATGAGAAATAAATTGAAAAAAATGTAATATTCTGGATGGTCAAATATAAGTTCTTTCGAATGGTTTTGACCGATTAATTCATGTGGCTAATAAAAAAAAAAGGATTACCTTTTTTGAAGAAAAAAAAGGATTACTCAATTAGCCATTTAATTTAGTAAATATTAAAATCTTTGTAAATTGTTAAGCGTAAATTTATATGAAAATGTAATAAAGTTTACTTCAACCTTTTATTTTGTGTAATGAATGTTTATCACTCAAAAAGGAATAATTATTTACTATTAATGAGAATTTACCAGTAATAATCCTTGAAAATTATTAAACAAAATTAATCATTAAATAATTTAAGATATTCAAATATTACTTACTGAATATTAATTAATAATCAATACTTATACTTAAATAATTAATATTAGTTTTTTTTTTTTTTGAAAGGCAAGAGAGGAGACTCAAGGGCGAGAGCTTCGGCAAGGCCATCACCCCCACCCCGAGACCCAAAAACTTTATTAAAAACTTTAGCAAGAAGCTAAAAGAAAAACAACGAATCCAAAAGCGGAACCCACAAAGCAGTAAACAAAGAGGCAAAACAAAACCAGGAAAGCCAACAGGGGAGCAAAACAGCCAGCACTACACAAAACCCAGAAGACAAATGGAGCTCGACGACCCAATTACTCCAAAAGACCTGGAAGACGCATTAAGGTTTACGCGGTGAAGAGACCCAATTACTCCAATTGATCTGGACCTTGTGACTTCTGCTGCTTATCCAAAGTTTTGAAAAAGTCTGCACTTTTGCGAAATGATCCTCCAGTTTCCTTTTGATTATGTCTTCCCCTTCCGCAAAGAGAATGGAGTTTCGCCAATTCCAGATTGACCATAAAGTAACGAAACAGACGGCCAGAAAGATATGACCCCAATGATGTTGAGACCCCAAGTGTTGTATCAGCCTTTTGAGAGCCGAAACAGAAGAGATGCAAGGGGATTTAATATCCCACCAAGCCCAGATTTTTTTCCATAAATTATTAGACGACGAACACGAAAAAAAGCAATGGTCCAGCGATTCAACTTCTTGCTCACACCGGATGCAATCTAGCGAATGTAAAACAATACCTCTTTTGGATAGGGTCAACCGAGTGGGAAGAGCCCGTTAAGCAGTCTCCATATAAAAATATTAATCTTTTTCGGAACTAGATTACTCCAGAAAACGCCGTCTTCAGCATCCTCCCGGGAAGAATGAGACTCCATGAGCAGCCTAGTCAAATGCTTAACTGAAAAGTAGCCTTTTTTGTCGCCTGTCCAATACCAAAAATCCTTACCAGAAGTTTTAAAATTCAAATTTGATAGCAGCTCCTCCAGCGAAGTAAACTCCTCCTCCGATCTCCCTCGGGGCGTAGAACGCCAATCCCAGACCCCTTTCCAAGATCCGTTTTCCAGAACCCATCTATCCTTAAACCGAGCGGCTTTATCCCTTTCGAGCGCGTACAACCTTGGAAACAAGTCTTTAAGCATCGAACCGCCTCCTACCGCTTTGTCTTTCCAAAAAAACCGCTTCCGAGTCTTTCGCCACCTGCTTTTTGAAAGAATTTAAAAAGTTCTGACCTGATACAGTTAACCCAGTACAGTTGCTAATGATGGATTCCCATATGCTTTTTCCTGCCGCAGGTCTACTACCATCGAAGCCTCCAAAGTCGCCATAAAACTCAGAAATTACTTCTTTCCACACCGCTCCGTCTTCCGTAAGAAATCTCCAAGCCCATTTAGCTAAAAGAGCCTTATTTTTAAGCTCCAGGTTGGTGATTTCCAACCCGCCTTTGGTCTTGGGTTGAGTCACGATTCCCCAAGAAACCCAATTGATCTTTTTCTCCCCTTCCTTGTGACCCCAAAGGAATTTTCTTCTAAGAGCTTCCAGCGTCTGTAACACTCCGCTAGGCACCTTGAAGATGGAGAAGTAATACAAAGGAATAGCGGAGAGAACCGAGTTAATAAGCGTGAATCTTCCTCCTATGGACAAACATTTGGCCTTCCAAGATGATAACCGCTTAGAAACCTTATCAAGAACCACAGACCAAGAATCTTTTTTCTTCATATTTCCTCCTACCATTAGACCCAAATAGTCGAAAGGAAAAGAAGACGTCTTGCACTTTAACAAGTCTGCCATATCTTTAATTTCTCCATCCGAGACGCCAATGCCAAGTAGCTTGCACTTGGAGATATTAACCTTTAAACCTGAAACGTCATAGAAGCACTTAAGAATATTAGATAAAACGATAAGGTTAGAACGAGACCATTTCCCGAAGATCAACGCGTCATCAGCAAATTGTAGAAGCGACAGATTTCGCTTTGAGCTTGCCAAACGAACACCTTTAAACAGCCCCTTGTTACACGCCTCGAGAATCATCAACTGAAGAACTTCCCCCGCAATTAGAAAAAGAAAAGGGGAGAGAGGGTCGCCTTGCCTTAGCCCTTTTTCCATCAAAAATTCCTTCGAGGGGGAACCATTGATCAATATAGAAGTAGACGCGGAGTTCAGACACCCTCTGATCCAATTAATCCAAGTAGAGCCGAATCCCATTTGATTCATAGATGTGAGAAGAAAATTCCAATTGACCGAATCAAAGGCTTTTTCGAAATCCACCTTGAAAAAAAACATCTTCTTTCCCTTTTTTTTGGCAAAATGAACCATTTCGTTAGCGATTAGGCAACCGTCAAGGATTTGCCTACCCGGTATGAAGGCCGTTTGATTCCCGCTAATTAATTTACCGATGACTTTAACTAAGCGGTTAGCTAGAATCTTAGCGATGACTTTATAAAAGCACCCTAATAAACTAATTGGTCGAAAGTCCGTAATTTCAAGGGGATCGGCTTTTTTAGGAACTAAAGAGATGAAAGAGGCATTGCAACCTCTACCAATCTTTCCGGACTTTTCAAAGTGATGAACCGCATCAATAAACGAGTTTCCTAGGACTGGCCATAATTTTTTAATGAAATTAAAATTCAAGCCATCCGGCCCCGGAGCTTTGGAGCCATTGCAAGACCAAACCGCTTCCTTGATTTCCTGAACCGAGAAAGGTGATTCCAAAGAAGCTGCTTCTTCCCGAGATAGCTTCTTACACAAAGAGCTAGAGAACGTAGGTCGAACAGGATAGGATTCATGAAATCTACCAGCAAAGTGGTTGAAGAACGAATCGCTAATCACAGTTGGATCGGTGGACCAGTGGCCTTCACAAATAATTCCTCTCACGTTGCTCCTTCTCCGTTTATGGTTAATGAAAGAGTGGAAGAACTTGGAGTTCTCGTCACCCTCAACCGCCCACTTTATCCGCGACTTTTGTTTTAAATCCATATTAAGGAGGAGATCCATCTGATGGATTTCAAAAATAAGTTGATCTCTAAGAGCGCAGTCCGCCTCCGAGACCAAGCCTTGTTCCGCCTTAGCATCCCACTCCAATAAGGCCTTCTCAATCTCAAATCTCCTTTTAGACTTTTTATCGTTCTCCAATTTGGCCCACTTTTTCAGATCCAGCTTCAAAGCTTTCAATTTTTCTTTCAGAATAAAGCTAGCAGAGCCGAGGAAAGAATGCCTTTCCCACGAAGATAGAACCGCTTTCTGGAAACCGTCATTATCTAACCAAGAGTCAAAAATACGAAAAGGCTTAGGACCGGTGACAAGATCCTCAACTTTCAATAAGATGGGGCAGTGATCTGATATGCATCTATTAAGAACTTGAACCACCGGGTTGTTCCAATCGGCAAAGAAATTGGCTGAAACTAAAAAACGATCCAGTTTACTCATTTTTTTACCATCCTTACTGAATCTAGTGAATCTCCTACCGCAAAATTGGATATCGAGGAGCCCCGAGGAGGCGATAAAATTGTTGAACTCCGACGCTTCTCTAACATTAAACTGAGATCCTGACCTTTCTTCTTTGAGCCGAACAACATTAAAATCACCGAAAATCACCCAAATAGTCTCCGGGTTGCTTTGAATAGTGGTGCTCAGATCCGCCCACATCGAAGCCTTTTGAATGGAAGATTGTGGACCGTACACATTAATGATCCCTACTTCCTTGTTCACATTTAGCCACTTACCACGAACCCCACAAAAATTAGCTCCTCTAATTTCGCTCGTTTTGTTGAAAACATCAATATCCCAAGTTAAAAAGGTTCCCCCAGAAAGGCCAATGGCGCTTTCGTAAACAAAGTCCCAATTCTTGTGCCCCCAAAGGGCAGCTACCCAAAGATCAGAGAAACTAGCACATTTCGTTTCTTGGAGCCCCAAAACCGAGCAATTTACCTTTTTTAGTAAGCCCTTGATACCCTCGAACTTCCCTTTACACTTCAATCCACAACAATTGAGCGATAAAATCATCGATTACGGGGGAGAGAACCTAGAGAAGCAGACGGATTAGGCTCTTGCCCCCATCCCCCTTTTTTGAAGAACCGTAACATACTCCGATGATCGATCCAACCTGCATATTAGTTAATAATCAAATATTTTTTTTGAACGGCATGTTAGTGCAACGGAGTATCATCGTGCCACCATGGCACCGAGTCACGATGACCAAGTTTGAAACCTCTCCAAGGAGAACAACCATCCCCAGCCTAGCCATCCAGTTTCCATTTAAACGACTTCAAGGCATCAGCTAAGATCAAACCCGACATCCGTTTGAAAACTGCTTATGTAGCTCATGTTCATTCAACGGTGCTTTTGCAATACGCTCAAAGAATAATCTAGCTTATAAAAGAAAAGAAAAATAGATATATTATAAAACACTACTTTGATCTAATTTTTTATTGTTAGCCAATTTGAAGATTCTCGATAGGTATAGGTATTCCATTTTTATCTAAGCATACGTGAAAGTTAAGTCACGACTTTATTTATTTATTTAAAAATGGACCACAAAAAAATGTGATGTGTATAATAAGTTTGCCGATAAAAGTCGACAACACATTTTAGCCTATGTTGAAATGACTTAGGATCATGTGAGACCAAGCTGTTATCGTGAGACCGCGTGAGACCAATACCTAACGTTTGAAACTTCACAAAAAAACACCGTGAATGTCCATAAAACACGAATACGCAGACCTAAAATTCACTTTCGGTGCAAAAAAAATATCGAAAACAAGCTAAAAAACGTAACCTTCACAGCTCAAGTTCTGTGAAGGTTACATATATATATAATGCAAACCTTCACAAAAAAAACAGCTGTGAAGGTTTCGTTTTTTAACCTTTTTTTGGAATTTTTTTTTTCAATAGTGTTTTTTAGTATGTTTTAACGATGAATGTTCAATTTTTTTTACCTTCACAAATGTTTTGATGTGAAGTTTCAAGTAAAACATGTTGGTCTCACCGGTCTCACCAAAAAGGCTTGGTCTCACCGGAACCTAACCCATGTTGAAATTAACATATATTTGACGTTTTATTTGAAATTGATTTAGAACTTTCTAATAAATTATCTTTATGTTACAAAATATTAAGAGATTTATATATATTTGACCTAAATTAAACTATAACTAGTATGTGGCCCGCGCGTTGTGCGGTAGCGAAATATATTTTAAATAAATATTTACCCGAATTCAGATACAACGTAGTTTTTTTGTTATTAATTAGTAATATCCAAATTAAAATGAATAGTTGATTCATTTTCATATATTTATTATCATTTTGTTGTTATAAATAGTTTGAAATACATCGTTAATATTTTTTGGTTATACTCTTTAAAACAAAACAACATGTATTGTTGTTGCGAAATGTTCGACAAAAGGTAATCAATCTATCACATTTATAGACCTTGTTAGGACTCCTTGTGGCTATGGTTGTATAAGAGGAGGGTTTTCATTAAACTTCAACTTTGTAAATGTAATAATGTAGCATCTTCTTATACTTATAAACTCTCTTATTCTTTTTCCTAAATTTTTGATTTTTTAAGTTGTGAGTATGTTAACAACTTTTTTATGTCCATATCAAAAGTATAGCTCATAAGTGAAGTTTTTTAGTGATTTCACATATTATTACAATATATGTTAATTGACCATTTTTATATATAATACTTTATTTTATACAAAATTTGGTTATACACCTATTCAATTAATTGAGTTATGAAATATGTTGGATACGTAATTAAAATTATTTAATAAAAAACATAGTTTAAATATTTATTAACATTTATTAATGTCATTTTTTGTGTTATTTTTCTATCAATTTATTTTTAACAAATCAGCACCATGATAGTCAAAAAGAAAATTATAAATTTAGAATATATAGAATATATAAAAATAATAATCGTCTTAAAAAACAATAATATTTAATTAAATATGACACAAAAAGTGTTTATATTAATCATAACTATTATATCTTTTATAAAAAAAATACTTAGGTGTCTTAGAAAAATATCAAGGACCCACATCATTTTTTGTTAATTGCAAAGTTATTTGCTTTTAATATTTTTTTTTCTTTTTAACGGTTTCTTTCGATTTTTATTTATTTTACGATATTGGTCAAAATTTGGATTGATGCATATTTCACTTGAGCCCAATTATGTAACAGTGTCAAATACTATCAGTTTTGTCGCTTTATTTTTGCATGTAGGTAATTAACCAACTTCATTTTCTAAATTAATTGTCTTTAATAACATTGTTAACGATGATAGAGATCTTATTAGAATGTAGCATAGTTTCATAGCTGACTCTCTTAAATTGTATGAATTGAAAAAAAATTCATAAATAAAAGTTGGTCTAGTTTTAAACATGATACAATAATTAAAGATTTATGACTCATTTGTGAGTAACAATTTAATACTCAGATAAACAATACATGTATGTTTGTTTAGCGTATTGGGCTATGCTCATGAGAAAAAATATATACAAATGAGAATTTAGGTAAAAATACACCACGAAATTATAAAGTATACATCACGAAATTATAAAGTAGTTGAATAAAAGCCATACATGAAAAACTTTTCTTTGTATAACATGATGATAAAGCTTTAATGATCTTCCATATGTTCGACGATCTTTAGAGTTTATTCATGATTGTGTCACTTGCTACAAAAAAAGCACAACATAAAACTCATATGAAACCAATGGCAACAGAAAGATTATAACTAAAAGTTCATATCCTAAATCAATTTTTTTGTGAGTAAAAATTTGTTTGAAAAAAAGAATAAGACGTATGTTGTTGCATGTACAAAGAAATGAACAAAAACTAATAATATATCCAACAAAAGCACTTGAATTGAAAGAGTAGGTGAATGAATGAAAGCCTTACATGTAGAACTTTTCTTTGTGTAGCATGGTGTTGAAGTTTTGACGCTCTTCCACATATTCGACGATCTTTAGAGTTTAATCTTGTTTATGTCACTTGCAACATCAAAACATCATAAAGATCATATGAAGTCAACACAAATTACATAATGGCAAAAAAAAACTTAATTATAAACAAATTTTAAATACTCAAAATCTTTTTTAGAGAAAAAATGTGTTTGAGCAAAAGAATGAGAAGTATGTTGTATGACAAATAAATGGAAAAATCAATAACATATCCAACAAAAACAAAACAACCAATTGTGCTTAAATAAAAGAAGATGTATGATTAATGAAAATAAATGAATGAAAATGAATGGTTTATAACATAAAGAAGTTAAACAAATGATTAATTAACATAAATTGTAATAAAACAAATAATTAATTCTCTTTATGATTAATTAACATAAATATAGATGTTTTATTCATTAACCTTAGACGTTTGGGAAAATGAAAAGACATACGAATTAAATGCGATAAAAAAGAAAATTCAATAAAATGAGAAAAAATGAGAAAAAAGAAAAACCAATTATCTTGATGGAGAGAGTGCCACGTAAGAACCTTTGGGTTTTACTTTTAAGATATATATTGATTGATTTTTTTAAAAGATTGGGTTTAACATTGTTTTGTGCTAATCATAATAAACATGTTAAGTTCAAAATGTATCCACCTATCAAAAATGTTCTTTGATGTATCAATCTTTAATTTTTTTTATTGTGTGCACTGTGAACTGCACAACCGGTTATCAGCCGGTTACTGGCAATTAGTGACGATGGCGGGAGGTTCTTGGTGGTGGGGATGGTGATTGTGGGTGGTTGTGGGTCGATGGTGATGGTGGGGGTTCGATGGTGATGGTGGTGGTGATGGTGGGGGTTCGATGGTGATGGTGGTGGTGATGGACGGCAGTTCGATGGTGATGGTGATGGTGATGGTGCTGGTGGTGGTGATCGTGACGGTGGAAGCAAAACCTGGGTTGTTCCCGGTGGCGGCAGTAGTGGAGGTGGGTGGTGGTGGGTGACGATGGAGGTGGGTGGCGGTGGAGGTGGGTGTAGCGGTTGTTCCCGGCGGCGACGGTGGTTCTCGACAACCGCAACGGTGGAGGTGACCTGCTCAACAGGTTACAAGTCATTTTGTAACACAATAGAAGAAAAATTAAAGTTTAATACATCAAAAAAACATCTTTGATAGGTGAATACACACAATAACTTTAACTTTTCGGGTATAGTTTGATACATTTTGGAGAAATATCTCTTTTATTCTAAATTTAAAGATTTCTTCATTTTCTTTCTATTCTTTAGATCCTATTTTAAAGAAGAGTTTAGCATAACTAATGAAGCAAACTTATTTCTAGATTTCTAAGATAACATGGCTGTTAGAGAAAATAAGAACATATATTATTCAAGTTTCTTCAAATTTAAATAAGTCGATGAAATTAGAAAATGTCAAAGGGGATTACTACACCATAAATCCTATTAAAATGGCTAAAATATCTTATATATGTAGACGAAGGTTTATACAAGAACAACCCAATTTGCAAGAACAAATAACCAAGGAAATCACATGTGATTTGTGTTGTGATGGAAAAAGCGTGTGTAGGCCACGCTCCAACATCTCCCATCCCCTTCAACTTCTACATGCCAATAGGCAACAAACCCCCCCCCCCCCACCCACCCACCCCTTCGACTTCTAAATGCATGCGGCTTTGACTAGTCAAAAGCCACAATCTTTGACTAGTCAAAGTTCGATTGAACGTGATTCACAGAGGGTAGAGGTCAAAGTCGTCTTTTATTGACCGAGTGATGGATATCACTTCTTTACTTTGTATTTTTTTTGCACTTTTCATTTGAACCTAATAATTAATATATATATATATATATGAATAATCAAATAAAAACCATTATATTGTCGTGAATAATATATATATAGGTTATGTTCAAAATGTGAACTCAATTTTGGTTGTGAACGTGAGGACGAATCTCAGTCATACATCTTCAGTTACGGTGGACGCAATCACGGAGGATTGATGCGATTGAGGAAAGTTCAAATGTGAACCACTTTTTGGTTGTAAACGTGAGGACAACCAAGAACGCGACACGTGGCGGCTTTGAGTGTGGTCCCCCTCTTTAATTCAATGCCCTCCCATGAATCGCGCCTAGTTATCCGCCGTGGACTTGACGTGGCGCCTAGTCATCCGCCACGTGTCGCGCTCTCGGTTGTCCTCACGTTCACAACCAAAAGGTGGTTCACATTTGAACCCACCCCTATATATATATATAAATCATCCGCCTAATGTTTTCGATATTACCTTCACATAAATGCATAAAAAACAGATAGGGATTGCAAAAAAACCCGAATCCGATGAAGAAACCTGAAACCCGAAATAAATGGGGCTGGTTTGGGGACGATAAACGAGGACGGTGACGGGGATGGGGAAAATCCGCTTAGTTTAAACGGGGATGGGGACGGGGACGGGGGGACCAATCCCCGACCCGATTACCCGATTATATCCCCGAATATTTCCCCGATTATATCCCCGAATATATCCTCGATTATATCCCTAAAATTATTTTTATTTTGTGATTGTTTATTAGACAATATATTATATATAGCTAAATGGTTTTTGTGTTTGGTCGTATATATACTTTTGACATTTCAACTGTTAATATTTTGGATGCATTTAAACAATATATATATATAGCTAAATTGTTACTATTTTTGATGCATTTCATCTTTAGGACTTTAATTTTCTTTCGAATATGTTTAGAGAATGGATTCGAGAATGTTATGTAATTTAGTATATCATTTTCCGAGACTTGTGGATTTTTGGTAAAGTTTAAACGATGACGGGGATCCCGCGGTGAAACCCGTTTGTCAAGAGAAGCATCTTATAGTTATAAATCTCACCTCCACATTCCATAAGCTTAAAATCCAGTTTGATAGAAACCAAATTTTATGAATCCCACATAAGTTTATCCATAAAATCAAAGAAGATGTGCCTTCTATGATGTCATTAATGAAAGCTTCAATTAAAATCAAGAACCTGTCTATCATACACCTAAAGCCAATGTTAAACAAAATCACATAAATCATATCCTATGATTCCAGAGTTGAAAACAAAATTTAAAAAACAAACATTTAAGGAAGATTAAAGGAGTAAAAGTTATTGCGATCCTTAGATAATTTGGAATGGATTTTGTAAATCCCATTAAACCAAAAGAGTTCATCCAAATTAAAAGCCCCTAGTCCAAAACAATCCGTCCTCCGTCTGCAATTATGTACAAAAACTGCAAAATACAACATTTTAACTTCACTCCTGTAATTACCTTTATGAACTAAGAAAGAAGATGAACATGCAAAAAGAAAGAACAAACAGAGAATGAATGGCCATATTAGAAGAATGAAACATATAGATGAACATGCATAAGAAGATTAAATTGTGTTAGATTGAATATAAGGCAGAGGCTGGGTGGGAATCAGCGTACTTGGAAGCGAAAACACCTGGAATAGTCACTTGTTTCAAAAGCAAAATGAAAAATGAGTTTTCGTTTGAACATGACCCTATATGATATATATATATATATATATATATAGGGGTGGGTTCAAATGTGAACCACTTTTTGGTTGTGAACGTGAGGACAACCGATAGCGCGACATGTGGCGGATGACTAGGCGCCACGTCAAGTCCACAGAGGATGACTAGGCGCGATTCATGGGAGGGCATTGAATTAAAGAGAGGGACCACACTCAAAGCCACCACGTGTCGCACTCTCGGTTGTCCTCACATTCACAACCAAAAAGTGGTTCACATTTGAACTTTCCTCTCTCTCTCTCTCTCTCTATATATATATATATATATAGAGAGAGAGAGAGAGAGAGATGAAAGTTCAAATGTGAACTCAATTTTGGTCGTGAACATGAGAACCACTAAAATCGCGCCACGTGGCATATTCAGTTTGAATATTGTGTGTTATTCATACAGAATAACACTGCATTCAGTGTTATTCACTTTGAATAGTACATGAATATTCAAACTAAATATGTCACATGGCGCGCTCTCGGCAGGGCTGTTCCTAAAGTTTCGGATGCCCTGTGCGAAAATGCAAAATTATGCCCCTATGTCTATCTTTTAAGCAAATGAACCGATGTACGCTACGATTTTTTAAAGGGTTTGGAACCTAGTCAAACTAAGTGGTTCATCCCCACGCTGATTTTTATTAACTAAACAAAGAGTAAAAAAGGGGACATAAGAACCAAAACCCCAAATTACAAAATATAAATATAAGTCACCTAAAACGATGTCTCCATGCATAAAAGGATAGAAAACAAGAAAAATAATTTGTTTTAACTAAAATGGTAAATAATTAGATTAAAGTTATAAATAAATAAGAAAAGTGCAACTTCGCAAGTCTATAAATGTCTAATAAAAACAGTATGGTCATTGAAATTGATATAAAAAAATAGCGAGTGCAATGGTGCAAAAAACAACAAATGGCTAAATCTTAAATTCCTAAGCATAGACTACATAGCAAGATAATTGATGTTGTGATGCAAATATGATATCTGCTAATTTCTCAAATCCTTTAATTGATGCAAAAGCAAGTAACGTAGATAGAATAATGAAGAATTCCACTAAGGCTTTGTTTGGCAAAAGCTAGCTTATAAGCTAGTCCATCCAAACATGTACGATAAGCTAGCTTTTTGAAATGCTACTTTGAGTAGCTTTTTGGGAGCTTTTACCAATTATACCCATATTAATATTAATTATTAAATTTAAAGATATTATTTTTGGTCACTTTACATACTCATAAGCTAGTTTTTGCCAAACATAATTTGTTCATAAGCTAGTTTATCTGCTACTAACTAGCTAGCTTATCAATCAA
The DNA here is from genome assembly GCA_030169165.1 of Centaurea solstitialis. Taxonomy (NCBI): domain Eukaryota; kingdom Viridiplantae; phylum Streptophyta; class Magnoliopsida; order Asterales; family Asteraceae; genus Centaurea; species Centaurea solstitialis. Next base: position 47,722,397 of record CM058040.1, read on the forward strand.
CAGCTAGCTGATCAGCTATCACCTACAGCTAGCTTATCGGCTAGTTTGCCAAACATAGCCTAAATTAAAATCGTCTAAATTAATAATGTAATATAATACCATACTTAGAATTGTATAAAACCCAACTCATAAATTTTTAAAACTAATTACCTATACTATAATAACATTATATTGAATTTTGATGCCCCTTGGGCTTTGATGCCCTGTGCGGTCGCACGGGCTGCACGGGTTGTCCTCATGTTCATAATGAAAAATGAGTTGATATTTGAACCTGACCCTATATGTATGTATGTATATAGAGGTGGGTTCATACGAGAACGATGTCAATTTAAGAAAACGCGAGGACGATTCTCAGCCACACATTTTCGGTTACGCTGGACGCGATCACGGAGGATTGACGCTATTCATGGAGGGTGGTGATGATTAAAGGAGGGTGACCCGATCAAAGCCGCCTTTATTGACTGGATGAGTGGTTGAGAATCGTCATCACATTTTCTTAAAAGCTTATGTTTCTCGCATAAACCCCTCTCTCTCTCTCTCTCTCTATATATATATATATATATATTGTAGTTGACTAAATTAATCAAAATATGTAAACAATTTGAATCTTGCATTATCTAGAAGAACCAGTTTGATTGTCGCTCGATAGTAATTTGATGGAACGAGATAGACTCAATTAACTCTGTGTTTTTTCCCTTTTCAAGTACATGGTTTGGACAATATATATATATATATATAGGTGAAAGTTCAATTGCAAACCACCTTTTCATTGTGAACGTGAGGACAAACAAGAGCGCGACACGTGGCAATTTGAAAAAATTTCGACTTAGTTATTCAGACTGAATAAAGCGTTATTCAATATGAATAACACTAGCATGCACTCTGATGCAATTGGACGTGGGCGGGTCAGCCGCGGGTCATCCGCGGGTCAAGCGTTATTCAGTTTGAATAACACTAACATGCAGTTTTATTCAGATTGAATATGACTTGACCCGCCGTTTCAGATTGCCACGTGTCGCGCTCTGGGCTGTCCTCACGTTCACAACGAAAGGGTGGTTTGTATTTGAACCCACCCCTATATATATATATATATATAAAACAGATACGCATGTTCAAATATTTGTGTATAATCAGTTTTTTTGTTTGGAATGAAAACTCAAACTTAGGGGTTGTTTGTTTTTAAAAGAATACTTCTCAAAACCTCCCAAGTCTGAAAATTAAGGATTTGCAGATTTAAAGACTGTTTTTTTTTTTTTTTAAGAAAAGGTTTGAAACCTATTACCTTCCTGTGAAATATTAACCATCCACCTCTTATGTGAAATCAGACTTTAAACTTCAGATCTCTTAAAAAACAAACAACACCTTAGATTAATGAGCACCCAAGGGGAAAACAGAGTTTAAACAACAAGAAACAAAAGTAGGTAATTGACAAAAGAAAATAGGACCAAGTATTAAGTTGGGATAACTGAGTAAGCGCATGAGCCACCCCATTCGCGTGTCTTCTGATAACCTTTAGCGAGAAAAAGGTATGATGGTGAAGGATGACTCAAATACATCCTATTAGGAACCCGCGAATGGAGGGTTTTAACGGGCCCCCGAGCTAGAGCGGTTCAGTCAGTGTTTCGGATGGTTTGATTCTGAAGAACCATGGTCACTGAACTATCAATAATACGTTGGATACTGATGAAAAGAAGATCTGTTGCTTTGATTTTGATCAAGAGAGGTTCAAGCTATTTCCGTCCCCACCCATAGATGCTGAAATAAGTGACGATTGGTACCTTTACCGTAGCTAGGCGGTCTTGAAAGACCGCTTGTGTTCACACCAGGTATACGGTCAAACCAAGCTCACCATCTAGGTGATGATGCAGTACGGGCTACAATCTTATTGGCAAGCCAATGGCGTTGTTAAGTCCGTTGGCAACACGTACAACCATCGTTTGCTTGTTTTGCTTCGAGAAAGAGAAAAGATGAACCTGGTTAGGTTAGGAGTATGATGACATTCCATTCTTCCATATGGACTCACAAATACGCATATATCCGAAGAGAGGGTATACAAAATGTTAGCGAATCAACCCAGTCATACCAAACTCCAAAAGAAGTTTGAAGGAGAAACACTTTTGTCTTTATAAAGATGAAAAAGGTATTACAGCAACTTACCATTTACCAAAAAATTTGCCACAAGATTTTTTATTATATATGTATACCTCTATGTAAAAGCATCTAGAGATTTCTAAAAGCAGAAAATCTTGTGGGAAATTTTTTGGCAATAAGCATGTGTATACCTCTATGTAAATAATGTCATACCTTCTTCATCTTTACATAGAATAAAGTGTCTCTCCTTCAAATCTGTCGGAGTTTGGTATAAGTGGGTTGAAAAGCTCACACTTTGTGAACTCTCTTCGAATATGTACGTAGTGAGTCCATAGGAAGGATGGAATGTCACCAACTTGTATTTATATCCAGCTACTAAAAATCTTCCGGTCTTCGGACTCCTCACCGGATCCTTTTTTTTTTTTTCTTGAAGCACGCACGCAGACGAGGCTTATTCGTGGTGTTTTTGTACTTAACTACAACATTGGCCTACCATGAACCTTGTAGTCCGTCCTCTGTCATCAACCAGATGGTGAGCTTGGTTCGACGGTAGAACTACTGGAGTTCACACAAACGGCCTTTAAAGGCCACCAGTCTTCGGTAGTTGTACCAATCATCACTTATTTCTGCATCTACGGGAGAGGCCAGAAGGAACTCGAACCTCTCGTGATCGAAAGCAAAGGAGCAGATCTTTTCAGCAGTATTCTCCGTATTATCAATAGTCCAATGACAACGGTTGTTTAGAAACAACCCACCCCAAAACACTTACTGCACGGAGCGAGCTCGGGACGCCAGGTAAAACCCTCCATTCGCGGGTTCATAAGGTGTAGGCAGTTGCCGATATGCTCGACATAGTTCCTGGTTGATGTACGATAGCTACCACTTTGTATTTGGCTGTTCTTTTGTTGACTCCAAATCCAGATGTCCTCACTGTATGATTATCCATATAGTCTTGTAAAACGAGATATTCTCTTGTAACCGGGTTAAGGACGGAAGCACTTGTAAAAATTGAGGGAATGTATGCGATAGAAGAATGAGGCCATCAACGATGCCTATCGGACGCATAGGATTCTTTGAAGATGAGTTATAAATGGTATTTGAAGATGCATCAAGAAGTACTTGTAGCATAATAAAAGGTCATAACTAATACCCCTATTGTTTTTTATAAGTTACCTCTTACAACTTCGTAAGTCTGATAGTTAAGAGGTTTGCAAACTTAAAACTGTTTGTTTTATTTTTAAGAGAAGACTTCAAAACCTCCTACCGTCCTTTGAAATTTTACGAGGTACACCATCTACCTCTTAATTTTTAGACGTGACTTAAACTTCAGAACTTTTAAAAAACAAATGACACCTAAATTTGCATACCTCGACATGCTTTACCCAATAAGCTTAAGTGAAGAAACCTGATAATCAATGTCCATCTTCCCATTTTTGGTTACATCCTCTCACGCGCTGCTTGTGTTTAAACTCTTATTGTCATGATGAGTCCCATCTGCATTGTAACATCTAAATAGAAACAAATATCATAAAACATAGAAATATGTGCCAAATTGCAAAAAGAATTCCATAGATTGGAACACATAAAGCCAATAAAAATCATAGAGTACAGAGGAATCAATCGAAGATCCATGAAGGGACGGTCAAAGTCATAATCAACGCTAAGCAATGCATTTGTGAAACCAATTGGAGAAAAGGTCTAGAGATGGTTTATTTTGCTCATGCTATTGTTTTGAGAGTGCTATTTTTTTCAATTTGGTCTTGACTATGGGATCCACTTTGTTATTGGGCTTATGGATCACTTTATGCCAATGGCATTTGACCAAATTGCTTTAAGTTTTGGTTGTTAAATTCTTTGGCATTTGACCACTTTGTTATTGTTCTCCTTCCTCTTGTAATCCATTCTAGCTTCTCGCTAGCTCTTTTATTAAATTCTTTGGCTTTCTAGGGGAGGGTGATGGCCTTGCCAAAGCTCTCTCCCTGGTTCGCCCTTTTGCCGTTCAAAAAAAAAAATATCCATCAGTTCAGATGTATGGCTCAAACTGTTGTTGCTCTTATGTTCACTTCACTCACTTTTACAACTCTTCCATCAATAGTCAAATAGAGTATGTCAAACAATTAAGACAAACTACAGGTCAAAAATTTTGTGAAATGAAAATAACATGTTCAACGCATATCATTTGATGCCTAAAAAACATCAAACATATAATTAATAGCAAATACCCTTCCGTCCATATCATTGATTCATAAACGTAAAAACCCCATAGCATTTTCCACATATTCCACGGTCGATTATCTGAAAGTGAAATGTATAGCAGTCAACGTTAGGAGGTTCTATATCCATGAAACAAAATGACAACATAAAACTTAAAAGCAATTAGAAATTATAAATACAACCAACCTATTCTAATAAACTACATATTGCATCTGTACATCAACCTAAAAACTTTAAACAAATTAAGTCGTTGAAAGCCACTGAAATAACCATATTAGTTAAGACAACAAATCTATCCAAACAAATAAAGATAGCAGCACAACATTACCAAATTCTGATTATAGAAACCAGAAATTGCAAAAAAGGCAAAGAAAGAAAACCCAAATCGATAACTTTGGCATAGAAAAATAACATCATATGAACCGTAATGCGAGCACTTCATTTGAACTTTTAAGCAAGAATAATCCTAATCTTCATCTTCATCAATCCTTTCCTCAAAACTCCAACAAAGACAATACAACTGGCCTTAGTAGTCTTATGATCTTATCCCAAAAAAACTGACCTTAGTAGTATCAGTCAAAAGCTCACACCCATCAGGATACAAATGCATAGAACTGATCACCTTTGAAGTACAAAGCTCGTGTCCTGCAACAATTAAATGAAAAGAGGAAGATAAATTATTATATTTTTTATAAATCATAAAAACTTTATAGGATTGGTTTCTAAGCATTCCGAAGTACGGTTTTTTTTCTTTCAAACGAACTCGTTATAGGATTGATGTATCAAAACAATACACCCTTGGCCTTGTTATTTAAAATTCATTTGTTAAGGCACACCAAAATTCAATTTTACCAAGTTTATTTAGCTTTTAAGCTTACAATGACTTGTGTTGTAAAGATATCTTTTGAATATGTGAAACCCCTTGAGGAGAGAAGGGGGTTCCAACATATATAATGAAGATTTGGTTCAAGTCTTGCCCATGTGGGACTCTAACACGCCCCTCCAACGAGGCTAGATGGAGGGCCAAGAAGGGCCACGAAAGGGCCAAGAAAGTGCCGGCGTGTAAGTCCCTGGAGTGGTAGACCTTGGCTCTGATACCATGTTAGAATATGTGCAAGATAACCGTTGCAATCTGGCCAATCGAACCCCCCAATAGTCTGGAGACAACCAGATAAATTTGCAGAAATATCTTCCCTTGATGTAATGCTATCGGTTCAAAGTTACTAAATGCTATTACTAACTTGTTTAGAATTAATTTTTTAGGAATCTGTTTTTTACTAAGCTATATTGGTGTTCTGAATCTAGTTTTAAGATTGGCCATGCGTAAAGAAAACGCCCTACTTCATGACTCATCTCAAGTTCATGGATCCATCTTGTGACTTGAGTTGATGCAAAAATAAAAACGTAATCTTTCAGCAAATACTAACGATTAAGCAAACCGAAAGGAACATATATTTGTGTATAATCAGTTTTTTTGTTTGGAACGAAAACTCAGACTTAGGGGTTTCTTTGTTTTTAAAAAAAAATACCTCTTAAAACCTCCTAAAAGTCTGAAAATAAAGGATTTGCAGACTTAAGACTGTTTGTTTTATTTCCCTCTTAATACAGTGGTACTCTTTATCATTTTAGGGATAACTAGTTATAAACATTGATTATGGAAAACTTTATTAGTTGATACTGCAACCACATGGTTTTCTCCATCTATTTTGACAATTTCATATATATATTGATACTTTTAAAGCCAAATGCTTTGTAGATACGATGAAACAAAAAAAAACTGGATTTCGATGTTTGATATTGTTAATGTGTTACTTGTTATTTTTCTTTTTAAAGAAGACATAGCTTTAGAAAAACTTCATTAAAAATAAACGAAATTTTAGAGAATTTAGAGGGGCAAACTATTTACAAATCCTAATTGTCAAACCAAAATTTTCACGGGCATACCTCGTAAAGTTTTATCACCATATCACCTGGTAAAAGACACTTAATAACAATCCATTGTGATAGTCATAAATGCCAATGTTAGACCTTTACTTAGTAACCGAATATCAAAGTCAACAAAAGCTAAACTCTAAAAATCTTGTGGGAAAAAATTTGGTAAATGGTAAGTTGCTGTAATACGTTCTTCATCTTTACAAAGACAAAAGTGTCTTTTTCAAACCTCTATTGGAATTTACCCGCCAACCACAGTTCACCTTCGAAATAGCTTTGCTAGGAGATGGTATTGTGCAATCATCGATAGGCGTCGTCGATGGCATGACTCTCCAGTGACAAGGATTTCCTCAAACTTTAAAACATAGCTTCATCGTTAACCCGATTACTAGAGAATATGTTGTATTACAAGACTGCAGGAATAATCGTAGAGTGATGGCATTGGGATTCGAAATCAAAGAAAAATTGTACAGTACAAGGTGGTAGCAACATATTCTCTTGTAATACAACATATTCTCTAGTAACCGGGTTTACGATGAAGCCATATTTTTAGACTTCGAGGGAATCCTTGTGACAGGAGAACGAGTACATCAACAACGACGCATATCGGTTGCACAATACTTCTCCTAACAAAGCTATTTCAAAGGTGAACTATGGTTGGCAGGTAAAACAATGTCGATCCTCATGGTCTTGTACTTCCACCACCCTTAGGCTGCGTTTGGTGCACAGGCAAGATGGGACATTCGATCCTCATGGTCTTGTACTTCCACCACCTTTAGGCTGCGTTTAGTGCATAGGCAAGATGGGGACAGGAGGAAAAAAAAAATAGTCTCATGTTTGGTGTGACATGGGACAAAGATAACATTGGACAAAATCAAAGTTTTTTTGTTCCACCAAAAGAGGTGAACAACATTGGACTAAAGCTAAGATTACTCGGTTACCCTCCTACTAATACAAGAACTTAAACAAAGCTTTCTCATCTTTGAAACAACTCACCAAAAATGAAAGCTTAAACCTTAATAAAAACTCGCTCAAATTAAAATATGAAACCTTATACTTCCCCAAATTCCAAAATCTGAAATCGGAAACCTAAATCGAGCTCTAGGGTCAAAATCCTCCAAATCGATCGCACTTTTCCCCTCTTAAATTAAACCTATTCATCCTTAACATTCGAAGGTCGATAAGCGGAAGATGAATGGCGGGGAAAGAAGAAGAACCTCAAAGTAGTAGCAAAGAGAGCCTGAAAACCAAAGCAAGAAGAAGACATATTGAGTTTTGGCAAGGAAGCAGAAGTGAACTAGGGTTAGGGTTTGAAATGGGTTTTCATTCTTTAGTTTTTCAAAATGGGATAACAATCATTTTAAATGATTTTAGGGTAATTCATTACAATTTGATGACTAAAATATCTAAATATTTAGTTAATTCATGTTATTTAGTATTGATGTAAAAAAAATTAGGGGTAATATGGTCATACAGTTTAGTCTCGTCCTCTTTTAGTTGTACCAAAAGCATAACAGATAATCAGCTATGTCTCGTCCTGTCCAGTCTCATCCAGTCTTGCCACATCCACAATGGTGCCTTAAACACCATGAAGGTTGCTGGAAACTTTGCATACGCCACGAATACATGGTCCGATATCAATCCCAGCCACCTCTTCGAAACACTTTGGCACTTGGCAATCGTCCTCAATCAGATTCTCGATATAATCTCCATGAGTTTGGAATCGGGTAAATCTTCAATTCTTGTTTGGCCCAAAAAAAGTCCTGTCATTTTATTATAAAGGTAAACATCGTAGTGTAGTTAATAAATTTATGGTTTGATTTTTGTATTTTACCAATATTCTTATTATATGCATAACACAAAATACACATGATTTTATGGTTCGATATCCATTAGGTTCATTTAAGGGCTAAGGAGAAAGGCATGAATCAAACCTACCACCATCATGTCTTTCTCACTCAAACAAATTAACAGTTATTTCAATCATTTTCATACAAGAAACCATTATACAAAAGTCCAAACAATTAATAAATTCATGTTTATTATTTATTTTGTTTTAAATTATAAAACTCTTCTCAAATAAATGTTACCATTCATATACTTAAATACAAAACAAGAGCCCATCAAATTGAACCAATAAGGAATTAAAGTGCTTTTAATCCTCTATTGGTTATATTAAGCTTTATCTATTTCAATCTTCTTGTTCTTATAACAAATGAGAAAGCCATGTTTCTGGTCTTTATTTTATTCATAGTTGTTGAAGAATCATTTGGGGTTTTCTTAAGACAACTTTTGGATCCACTTTGATTTAACGTATTTAGAGGCTTAGGGCTGTTTAGCAGTTGCTGAATGGTTTGGCGCTGGATGATTAAGTGGTCAGAATGATTAAGAGGCTCTTATGATATGGTGCAAAATGAAATAGGGTTAATTACATGGGTATGTAGCGAACTTGTCACGTTTTATCATTGTATGTACTCAACTTATAAATTTACCATTGTATGTATCGAACTTTCTAAAATTGTCATTGTATGTATCCAACTTTATCAAAACCTCAAGTTCGATACACTCTCGTGACAAGTAGAATACATTCAATGATAGGTTTTGATAAAGTTGGATACATACAAGGCAAGTCTAGCAAGTTCGATACATACAATGATAAGTTTATAAGTTAAGTACATACAATGATAAAACGTGACAAGTTCGATACATACCCATGTAATTAACCCAATGAAATATGGTGGTTTGGTAATTGTTGAGCATGAAATCAGGACTCTAAATGGTTAAGAGACATTCAGAATACTAAATCATTCAGAGGGTTTTGGAACCATTAACGAAGAGGGATTCTTATAATATTTCTACAAAGTATGTTGGTTGATTTTAGAAATGAAAAATGCCATGTATACATGGTTCAAAATGTTAATCAGATAGAAGCCGAGTTGGCAAAAGCTCATGAGGCAGCAATTGTGGGTGAGACACTAATAATCCCTTGTTCAATTCCAGTCTCGGATGCCATCGACGGAGTTTAAAAAGAAGGATTTTTCATCAAATCATGTCATTTAATCTTTGTTAGGCTTTGCAGTGGTTGTTTACATGTTATAAGGGAGTCAAAAAATTGTACTTGTTTCAATTATGCATATGATGCACACCATTCTTTCTACACTAAGCCAAAACACAATTCATAGACAAATTTCACTTTCCATTTTGACTTCTGGGTCAAGGAGCTAAAGCTGAAAGTGGAAATTTGAGTTTATTATTATTATTTGAAGCTGAAAATTGGTGGAACATGTAAGTAAATTATGTTACTATTAACACGAATAGTATGACTTATAGACTATTCAACAAAGAACCCTGTTGTTCAAAAAAATAATTAATTCTAAAGAACAATAAGAATTGAATTACTTAACTAGATGATTGTACACCCACTTGCATACAATAAACCAACCATCCAAGCCCTTTAAAAGCAATGAGATACAGGAACGGAAAAGATCAAAGTCGATTAAAAAATGAAAATTAATATGAACATGAATGGCAGGTGCGGTCGATAAATCGAAAATCAAAATAATAGGCATCTCATCAAGAAAAAAACTGATAGACGACAACAAGAGATATGATGAATACGAATAAGAAAATATTGCAGGGGAGGTTTTCCATAAGCGTTGGGTCGTGGGCTGGTAGTTGAACAAGGAATTAGGAGAGAGAGTGATTGGGGCGTCCATCTTGCTTCAAAGAGTTGTACAATAAGCTAAAAAACTTGTACCTCTTAAAATTCAACAACTATTATCCGTGCTTATATATACTAGAAATATACCCGCGCGCGTTGCAGCGCGAAGTATGTATCAATTGCCCGATTTTTATATACATCAATTTAATCATATGTCTTCAATCAATTAACCTCCTAATGGTTTATTGAATAGTCAATTTCGAAAAATGAAATAAAAGTATTATCTTTATATAATAGAATATATAATATAATTGAATAAAAAATATTCAATATTGGGCTTACTTCGAAGGTATTGACGAGACGATTATGATGGTATAATTTGTTAAAAAAAACGTAATTTTAATATGAATTTTAGTTCATAATATATGATTAGTTAGATTATATGATAAGGGTTTAAAATAGAAAATGAAAAAGTAAAGGACTAAAATAAGATTTAATAACTAACTATGGGGGTATAAAGTGTAAATGTGTAAAGTAATTGTCGAAAAAAAAACTGTCAAATTGAGTTATTCTCTTATATATATAGTATAGATATATAGTATGGGGAAGGTTCAAATGACAAGCATATCAATTTAAGAAAAAACGAGAAGCAATCTCAGCCACTCATCTCAAGCCAATCATATATGAGAATGACTTTTGTGTACAAAATCATATATGATTAACAAAGAAAAAATCCAGATACAAAAAACATGTACAAAATCATATATGATTCATAGAGGAAATCACATATGATTCATGTTGTTAATCGTACATGATTAACAACTGCGCGAGTCACATGCGACTCACGACCCGCATTTTGACCCGCCCGCTTCCCTTTTTTTTCATCAGTACTTAATCGAATGGCTGAGATTGCTCCTCGTTTTTTTTAAAAAGTTATATTTTTCATATGAACCTCCCTCTATATAGTATAGATAAGAGATCCTCATGTTCAAATACTTGTGCATAATCGGTTTTTTCGTTTGGAACGAAAAACTCACTTAGGGGTTTGTTTTTAAAAAAATACCTCTCAAAACCTCCCAAAGTTTGAAAATTAAGGATTTGCAAACTGAAGAATGTTTGTTTTATTTTTAAAAAAAGGTCTGAAACCTATGAAACCTATTACCTTCCTCTGAAATTTTAAGAGGTGCACCGTCCACCTCTTATATTTTAGATGTGAAATCAGACTTCAGATCTCTTAAAAACAAACACCACCTTAGATTAATGAGCACCAAAGGGGAAAACAGAGTTTAAACAAGAGGAAACCAAAGTAGGTAATTGAGAAAACAAAATAGGACAAGTATTAAGTTGGGATAACTTAGTAAGCGCACGAGCCACCCCGTTCGCTTGTCTTCTGATAACCTTTACAGAGAAAAAGATATGGTGGTCAAGGATGACTCAAATACGTCCAATTAGGAACCCGCGAATGGAGAGTTTTAACGGGCTTCTCGAGCTGAATCGGTGTAGTCAGTGTTTCGGATGGTTTGTTTCTAAAGAACCATGGTCACTATACTATTGATAACACGATGAATAATGCTGAAAAGAAAATCTGTTGCATTGATTTTGATCAAGAGAGGTTCAAGCTATTTCCGTCCCCACCCATAGATGCTGAAATAAGTAACGATCAGTACCGTTACCGTAGCCTGGCAGTCTTGAAAGACCTTGTGTATGAAACTCCAGACCTAACGGTCAAACCAAGCTCATCATCTGGGGGTGATGCAGTACGGGCAAAATCTTCATGGCAGGCTAGTGTTGTTGCTAAGTCCTTTGGCAACAGGTATAACCATCGTTTGCTTGCTTTGCTTCAAGAAAAAGAAAAAATGAACCTGGTAAGGATTCTGAAGACCAAAAGATTTTTAGTAAGATGGATATAGATACAAGATGATGACATTTCGTATTGACTCAAAGATACGCGTATATCCGAAGAGAGGGTTTTCAAAGTGTTGGCTATTCAACCCAATCATACCAAACTCCAACAGAGGTAGAGGTTTGAAGAAGAGACATTTTTGTCTTTGTAAAGATGAAGAAGGTATTACAGCAACTTACCATTTACCAAAATGTTTCCCACAATATTTTTTATTATATATAAAATAAAAATTCTTTCCAAGTCTAACAAATACCATCCAGAGATATCTAAAAGCAGAAAATTTTGTGGGAAAAATTCTGGCTTTGTCCCACAAGATTTTCTCCTTTTAGATATCTTTTAATGGTATTCGTTAGGCTTGGAAAGAATTTTTATTATATATATATTATATATACAGCCAGAATTTTTCCCACAAGATTTTATGCTTTTAGATATCTCTAAATGATATTTGTTATATATAATAAAATTCTTTCCAAGTCTAACAAATATCATTTAGAGATATCTAAAAGCAGAAAATCTTGTGGGAAAAATTCTGGTGTATATATAATATATATATATAATAAAAAATTCTTTCCAAGTCTAACAAATATCATCCAAAGATATCTAAAAGCAGCAAATCTTGTGAGAAAAATTCTGGCTGTAAGCGTATATATACCTCTATGTAAGTAATGTCATACCTTCTTCATCTTTACATAGAATAACGTCTCTCCTTTAAACCTCTGTCGGAGTTTGGTACGGCTGGGTTGAAAAGCTATCACTTTGTGCACTATCTATTCGGATATACGCATATTTGTGAGTCCATAGGAAGAATGGAAGGTCATCATCTTGTATTTATACATCTACTAAAAATCTTTCGGTCTTCATACTTCTCACCAGGTCCATCTTTTTTTTTTCTTGACGCAATGCACGCAGACGATGGTTATTCGTGTTGTTTTCGTACTTAACTACAACATTGGCCTGCCATGAACCTTGTAGCCCATACTCTGTCATCACCGAGATGATGAGCTTGGTTCGACGGTAGAACTCGAGTTCACACAAGACCGCCAGACTTCGGTAATTGTACCAGTCATCACTTATTTCTACATCTATGGGCGGAGATGGAAAAAGCTCGAACCTCTCGTGATCAAAAGCAAAGAAGCAAATCTTTTAAGCAATATTCTCAGTATTATCGATAGTCCAATGACAACGGTTGAATAGAAACAACCCACCCGAAGCACTGACTGTACAGAGCTATCTCTGAACGCCGGGTAAAACTCTCCATTCGTAGGTTCCTAAGGTGTAGACAGTCACTGATACGCTCGACATAGGATTTTGTAGTATTTATTGTAAAAAAGTATTGCAACGGTGAATTATGGTTCGGGGAAAACCAATGGCGATCCTCATGGTCTTCTATTTCCACCACCCTTAGGGTTCCATGGTGATCCAGCCATGAAGGTCCATCAAACACCATCAAGGCTGTTGGCGGCTTTGCTTGCGCCATGAATAACGGGTTCGCTATCATTCCGCAGTGTTCCATGGTGATCTAGCCACGATGGTCCATCAGTCGTCTTCGATCGATTTCTCGATATGATCTCCATGAGTATGGAATCGGGTAAATCTTCAATTGTCGTCCGGCCTAAAAAAAGTTGTCATTTCCTGTTAATGGTAAACAGCGTAGTGTAGTTAATAAATTTATGGTTTGATTTTTGTATTTTACCAATATTCTTATTATATGCATAACACAAAATACACATGATTTTATGGTTTGATATCCATTAGGTTCATTAAGGGCTAAGGAGAAAGCCATGAATCAAACCTACCATCATCATGCCTTTCTCACTCAAACAAATTAACATTTATTTCAATCCTTCTCATACAAGAGACCATTATACAAAAGTCCAAACAATTAATAAATTCATGCTTATCCTTTATTTTTTTTAAATTAAAAAACTCTTTTCCAATGAATGTTACTATCCATGTACTTAAATACAAAACTCTTAGTAGGAAGCACATATGCATCAGAGAGTGGGTGAAAGATTTTATTTTCACCAAGATCACACCATTTAAAAGATAGGAGCTTGCTGTTTTCAAAAACTCAAGGCGAGTATACAAGTATAACGATGCATATAAAATGTTGTAAATAGCCCCTATAAGAATTTGGAAAACCAACAGGATGTTTTTCTTGCAACAAATATAATGCTTGAAACTAAGTTCTTGTGAAGAATTTCAGCAGGGAGTTGAAGAAAACATGGCTTTTACAACAAATAAAAGAACACATATAGTAAGACTGAAATATATAACATAGTTTGCCTATAGATACCCACCGAACAATCCTGATTTCAAGTGAAATGGAATGTCAAAAAATGATAATAGAGAAACTAAAACCAATCATTGCCGTCCGGATCAGATCAAACTGTTCACTCGGACGTGTGTAGAAAGATCTAGAAGTTTCCTATAAGGAGGTGGAATACCTATAAATAGGCATGGAGCTCATTTGCTCCAACACAATTCACTAACCTAGCACTCCAAAGCATAAAACAAGAAAGCATAAGTGTAGTAGTCCCTAAAGTGTACTTTCTTCTTAAAGTGGTCTTAATAAAAAGTAGTTTGTGTTGATAAAGAAGAGTCGTGTTCAACAAATTGATCATGTGAGTGTTTCAATGCACAAATCAAAGAAAGCCTAGATTTGAAATTCTTTCTTTTTTAGATTCAAATAAATTGATAAATTAGTTAAGTGATGACCATGTACCGCATCCCACTAATTGATGTCTGCTTGACTGGTCCAAACACGTCCGAGTGAACTAACTCCAATGGTTTCTTTGCTCTAAACTTTGACTCCTTGTATGGTAGTTGATGAGCTTTACCATACTGGCATCCAGCGCAGACAACATCTGTTTTGACATCTAGCTGAGGCAGGCCATTGAGCATGGATTTCTCCATTATCACCTTCAACTTGTGATAACCAACATGCCCCAACCTTGCGTGCCATAAATCTGTTGTCTCATTCTTTCGAGTCTTGTCTACATAGGCAGACTCTACCGAGAGCACATAGACAGACTCCACTTTCCGTCCTTCCATGGTTGGCTTTGCTGAGATCTTAATATCTTTATAGACCTTCACATCTTCTGGTCCAAACAAGACGTAGTTTCCTAATGATGTTAGTTGTGACACGACAACAAGTTCTTCTTCATACCTGGTACATGAAAGACATTTTGTAGTGTTATCATGTCGGCTTTATTACCAGGCATGATCACTGTTTTGCCAATCTGGGCAATTGGCAACCGTGCGTTGTTGGCTGTTTGTACCACGCGACTCCCTTTGTACTCCTTTGCATCTCGTAGTTTCTTCTGATCGCCAGTCATGTGATTTGAGCATCCAGAATCAACAATCCAGTCGTTCTCATAATCGATATGCCTTCCCATCATTGTCGTGAGTGCTAGCTCATTTTCTTCCATGACACACAGAGCCTCAACATCCCATTCATCCTCAATTTCGTTTTTGGAGGTTATTATATTGCTTTCGACGGACTTTTTCTTGAACCAGCAATTCTTGGACATGTGGCCCCACTTTCCACAATTGTTGCAATTGCCTTCGAACCTCTTCCCCCGAGAACTCTTATGGTCGGTCTTCTGACCATGGTTGTGTCGTTCCTTGATGACATTTTGCTTTGTCACTGTTTTTGTATACGCCTTTGGCAGCTGGCTTGGAATTGCTCCAACTCTTACTTGTGTAGAGCGCTTCCTCTTCACTCTTCAGAGTGATACCACTCATTTGCTTAGCCATGGCTTCTTGACTGGCTAGCAAATTCTCAAACTCTACAAGCGATGGTTGAACGGGCCATCCTTGTACAACAATGACAAAGCTTCTATATTCTGGTCTCAGTCCGTGGATAATGATCCTCTTCATTCGATCTTCTCCGATAACAGACTTCGGGTCTAATTCACTAATCTCCCGACATATCGACTTAACTTTGTGAAAGTACTGAGCAACCGTCATGTCACGTTGTGAGATTGACAATAACTCGTTCTCAAGTAGTTGTAGTCTCGTATCATTCTTCTTTGAGAAAAGTGTCACGAACGTGTCCCATGCTTCTTTCGGGGTCTTCTCGTCCCGAATATGTTCCAACATCTCTTCTTCGACTGTGGTCTTTAAGGCAAACACTGCTTTGATTCTCCACCATTGGCATCTTCCTGTGGCGGCGTAGTTTCGCTTCCGCCAACAACCTCCCAAAGATCTTGTCCTTGTAAGTAGGACATCATGCATGTTGCCCACGTGTTGTAGTTGCTGTTGTTGGGTTTCTTGATTCCTCCAACGACTTGGAGATCACCCATCGTGTTGGTAGTATCGACAATATCAAGAAACCTTGCTCTGATACTAGATTGTTGAACACGACTCTTCTTTATCAACACAAACTACTTTTTATTAAGACCACTTTAAGAAGAAAGTACACTTTAGGGACTACTACACTTATGCTTTCTTGTTTTATGCTTTGGAGTGCTAGGTTAGTGAATTGTGTTGGAGCAAATGAGCTCCATGCCTATTTATAGGCATTCCACCTCCTTGTAGGAAACTTCTAGATCTTTCTACACATTACATACATCTATGACCTTTCTAGGATTATCTACCACAATCTATATCTACTACATGCTTCTATATGTTTCTAGAATCTTCCACCGGCTTCTAGAAAAGTCTAGGACGTTCTAGGGTCTTCCATGAGCTTCTAGGATCTTCCAAAACCTTCTAGGGTCTTCTACGACGTTCTAGAATATTCTAGAGCATTCTAGAAAATTCTAGTACCTCTAATTAGGCTAGTGATGATGCTTCAACACAATTTCCAGAAACTTGATCAATATACAAAAAAAATGATAATCGCTTTGCCAATGTTTTCAAATACAAAAATAAAGAACTTGGTTCCCAAATCTTTTGTTTGAGAAGCCTTAAAGGTGGAATAAATGGTGGAAAAACCATGCATACATCAAATATGTGTTTAAATCCATAAACACAACTTTGTGTCAGACAAAGGGGAGCACATTTTTCATTTAACTAAAGAGAAAATCAAGAATACCTCAAATTACCATTGCCGACCAGGCAACCACCTTTGAGCTTTCACATCTCCAAAACCCTTTTTCCTCTAGAGATCTTTGGTCCTTATTTTGCACTCGATTCATGTTTTGCCAAAAGAATTGTAATTTCTGTATCATCAACTTCTATACCTGATATAAAAAAATCAAAGAAACAACCAATTAAGATTACAAAAATGTCTTCTGGAAATCATTAACTTACTAAATTTGTCTATCAATTGCAATCAATGCAAGTGTTTATCAGAAACATAAAGTGAGTAAAAGATGAAAGTGAAATAGGGAACAATCTTACCAGGATGTTGAAGAGAAAGCTGAATTTGTCAACTTCTTTATTTAGGGGTTTTCTTACGGCAAAATTGAAAGTTGGGGGAAGGAATAAAGGGGAAGGGAGGGGAAGGAGGAGATCGATTTGAGATGTCGATTTCAGAGATGGTGAGATATAAAAGAGTAGCGATAGATAGGGAGACGTGGGAGATATCAGATATGGTGAGAGGAGTACGTTAGAACTGAAAATAGTTTGAGCGGTAACGGGAAGCAGGCGAGTGAAATGAGGAGAGTGGGGGAGGAAGTTGAGGCTACGTTTTAATGAAAATGAATTTAAACGGTCCAGATCAAAAATTTGGAGTAATTAAAACGATTCAGATTGATTTGGCAGTTTCAAAACATTATGGGTCAATATAATATATAATTTGATGGAACGAGAAGAGACTCAATAAACTGTGTTTTTCCCTTTTCAAGTACATGGTTTAGACAATATATATAAAAGAGATCCTCGTGTCCAAATATTTGTGGATAATCAGTTTTTTTGTGTGGAACAAAAACTCAAACTTAGGGGTTGTTTGTTTTTAAAAAAATACCCTCAAAACCTCCCAAGTTTGAAAATTAAGGATTTGGAGACTTTTAAGACTGTTTGTTTTATTTTTAAGAAAAGGTCTGAAACCTATTACCTTTCTTTGAAATTTTAACTGATGCACCATCCACCTCTTATTTTTTTGATGTGAAATCAGACTTCAAACTTCAGATCCTTAATAAACAATCAACACCTTAGTTTAATGAGCACCCAAAGGGAAAACAGAGTTTAAACACAAAACAAAAGTAGGTAATTGAGAAAACAAAATTGGACAAGTATTAAGTTGGGATAACTGAGTAAGCCCATGAGCCACCCCGTTCGCTTGTCTTCTGATAACCTTTACCGAGAAAAAGGTATGGAGGATGACTCAAATACGTCCTATTAGGAACCCGCGAATGGAAAGTTATAACAGGCCTCCAGAACTTGATCGGTGCCGTCAGTGTTTCAGATGGTTTGTTACTAAAGAACCATGGTCACTAAACTATCGATGATAATACGATGGATATTGATGAAAAGATGATTTGTTGCTTTGATTTTGATCAAGAGAGGTTCAAGATCATAGTTGTCAGTGGCCCAAAAAAAGTTGTGTCATTTTGTGTTAAAAGTAAACATCGTAGTGTAGTTAATAATTTTATGGTTTGTTTTTTGTATTTTACTAACATTCTTATTATATGCATAACACAAAATACACATGATTTTATGTTTTGATATACATTAGGTTCATTTAGGGCTAAGGAGAAAGGCATGAATCAAACCTACCATCATCATGCCTTTCTCACTCAAATAAATTAATAGTTATTTCAATCCTTCTCATACAAGAAACTATTATACAAAAGTTCAAACAATTATTAAGTTCATGCTTGTTTTTTATTTTTATTTAAATTATAAAACTCTTTTCAAATAAATGTTACTATCCATATACTTGAATACAAAACTCTTAGAAGGAAGCACATATGCAGCAGAGAGTGAGTGAAAGATTTTATTTTCACCAAGATCACAAGATAGGAGCTAGTTGTTTTCAAAATCTCAAGGTGAGTATATAAGTATAATGATGCATATAAAATGTTGTAAATATCCCTTATAAGAATTTGGAAAACCAACAAGTCAAAAATAAATGTTCAACAACACCGAAAGCATGCTTGAGAAGTTAGGAAAGTGTGGTTTTTTTATGAGATTTTGGATTCTTGATAACAAAATGACAAAAAAAACGATAGAGTTGTAGATAATATATCCTTTTTCTATGTTCAACACCAAAAAAACACGATAGAATTGTAGATAATATATTTTGTCAGTGGATTATTCACGGACGGTACGACCTACAACTCTTCGCCTGCCTGAAAAATGGAATAATATTAATAGGTTTGGACAACTATTACCGAAAACAATTTGATAGGTCTCGCTACACCGTTAGGGTGCATTTGGTAAGCAGACATGACAGGATGTGACAGAACAAACTAGAACAGGATAGGACAGTGATAACTCTCTATTTTGAGAGTTATTTAGTGTCTAAAAACCTCGTTTTGTATATTATTTTATACCCACTTTGCTCTCTTTCTTTCTCTTTGGACTAAAATGTTTTTAAAAGGTTTTAATAAACACAAAAGATCAAGTTGATGAAAAACGGCCTCAAAGCTGAACAAATCAGTCCAAATCCCAAAAGCAGTCCAAAAGCTCTCCAACAGCTCAAGATTCAGAAATTCTTACTGCAGAAAACCTCGTTGTGTCACCGCTGTGGGGAATCATCTTAACTTGGCTTTTGGGAACGCTGAAGAGCAAATATGCTAGTGGCCATGTGAGGATATGTAGAGAACAGAACAAAATATCTGAAGAATGAAGATAAGGTTGATCCTATTGGTTGATATCAAAACCCATGGATTATATCCGTGGGCTACAATTCCTTATAAAAACCAAGTTGTAACCTCCTCAACAAGTGCCCTGCACCATCTTCTTCATCTTTCTCCCTTCACCAAGCTCCTCCATTAATGGAGGAGCAAGGTGTTCTTCCTTCTTTATTCTTTATAAAAGATTTTTATTAGCTAGTAGTTTTATTGCTTTCAGTATTTACTTTTCTCGTACTGTAGTTTACATTCCGTATTTATTTCTATGCAAGTAGTAGTTAACTATATTTTTATTATGTCTTTTATTTTAGGCTAAACCCCTTAATGGGTGTGGGTGTGAGTTTATTTTAAAACTATGTAGACAACACTTGGGTGTTGTTGTTATTTTCAGATCTTAAGATTGGTTATTTGAACCGACGCTTAATTTCGATACAGATAAACTGGTCATTTTGATGTGTCATGTTAGACCTTAGATCCAGAGATGGGCGGGTTCGAAATACGGTTTGGATAATACACGAAGAGCTCGAGAGGGCCTTTGATAATCACACAGAGATGCGGGTTCTGTATGGTTTTCTAAGGTTCAGTAAGCCGGTCGGGATTTATATCACAAGGAGACTTGGGTGTAAATCCCCATACTCGATGGAACGAGATTTTCTTTAAAGTCTACTTAGTAAAACCGGCGATCTTACGATTTGGTAGTAACGACGACTTTGTAGCAATTTCACGGTATGTTTTGTAAAAACGTAGTTTCGAGAGATTTGGGTTTATATGAATAATCTCATAACGTGAAGTTTCTAAACTCGTGTACTACATGGTTTTAAGATAAAGCTTACACCCATTCCCTTTGCTTTAATTTTCTTTAATTAGCTGTTATAAACCACTCCCAAAAATATTATCTTCTTCTCTAACTGAAATCAGTGTATTCCCAACTCTATATTCGAAATTCTGAAACCAATCCCTGTGGATCCGATCACGATGTATTTATCACTTTATTACTTGTAGCGATCCTAATGTCGGTGTATACTTGCATCCTCATTGTGGTGATATTGTGGCCACATAGTGGCACGGACAGCTTTCCGCTACCAAACAGTTCTTCAGCGTTTGGTTTGGTAAGACCGGAAAGAATGAGACAGAACAGAACATGATAGGACAAATTAAATGACTAATTTACCCCCTAGGGAGATGTTTAGTGATTTTTACACCAAATAATCAATCCAATAAAAAAACAAAAACACAGAGTAAAGATGAACCAAAATCGATTCACACATAGGGAGAAACAGAGAGTTAGAACTCAAACTCGACACTACTACTCGAGCTCGAAACTCGACTCAAACTCGATCGAGCTTAGAATTTTAAACTCGACACTACTACTCGAACTCGAAACTCATACTCGAACTCAATCGAGCTTAGAATTTCAAACTCGAGCTTGACTCGAAAAATTACTCGACACTTTCAAGCTCTACTCGACTCAGTTAAGTAGGGGTGAGCGTGGTCCGGAAACCAAACCGAACCGAACCAAAACCGATAGGACCGAAACCGAAAGTGTCTAAATCTTCAAACCGAAAACCGAACCAAATATGTATATACGGTTTTGGTTTGGTTTCGGTTTCGGTCCGGTTTTTCGGTCCTAAAACCGAATTAGGACCGAATTGAAAGCCATTTTTTATTAATCATGACCAAATTACACAAAACTCAAAACCATCAACTCCATCAAATATAACTCAAATTGTACACCAAAAAGAAGATAAAAGTATGTAAATCCACATATAAAGTAATATAAAACAAACAAGTTAGCGATAAAACATGTAAACCCAATTACATTATGTTCACAAAAAAGTGTAACCATAAATCGGTCCTTTAATAAACTTCAATCTCCATTGGCCATGTCTTATTTTGTTAGGGATTTGATTAGTGGGCTTTGAAATTAAAAGATTTGTCTATCTTTTGAGTTACTCGGTTCTGTCCGGTAAAAAACCGAAACCGGTTGGACCACAACCGATATGGACCGAAACCAATAAGAATGAATTTAGAAAACCGAAAACCGAACCGAAAATTATATACGGTGTTGATTCGATTCAATTTCGGTCGGTTTTCGGTTTGGTTCGGTTTTTTCGGTCCAAATACTCACCCCTACAGTTAAGTTTCGGATTTTTTTTACGATTGAAAGATTTTACAATTCATATCCACAGAGTATGCATATGCCTCCAATTCAAATTCTTTCATAAATAAATAAAAATTCGGATTGTTGGTCCTTCTACAAAATTTGGATTTTGAAATATTTTCTAACCTTTCTTCTTAACCAAAAAGCTTTGTGGTGAATAAAGCCGCCAAGATGAAGAGGGTGTTTGGGAGTCCATTATAAAGCTCCTTTTTAACTTATTAACTTTTCCAAGAAGTTAATAAGTTAAAAAGTTGTTTGGCAATCTAAAAGGACTTTTTGAAGCTCCTTTTTGATAAGGAAGGAAATGGGATTTTTAAAAAGTAACAAGATCCTAACTTTTTAATTTGAAAACTCCTTTTCCAATGCTAAAAGACATTTATGCCCTCCTCATTTGCCCTCCTCATATGTAAGCATGTCCATTTTGGTCATTTTACACATATAAGCAAAGCCAAACACTTTTTTGAAAACAACTTATTGACTTATTAGCTTCACCATCTAAAAAAGCTAATCCAAACACCTTTTTAAAAATTCCTTTTCCCCAACACCACAAGTTAATAAGGACTTTTGGTAAAAAGCGCTTTTGCCCTCAAAATGGAATCCCAAACACCCTCGAAAACAAAGTCGGGGGGTTTCCATCCCCTTTTATAATTTATACCCCCATCAATTACACTCTAGTCCCTAACAATTTAAATATTGCTAATCCACCCTTCCACTTTCAAAATAGAATTTCGGTTATTACATTTTTGGGTTAATTTTATATATACTCTTATTAAAATTGAAAATTCATATTTACCAAACCTAATTTATAAATATCATATATACATTTTTCATGAAGTGCAAAGATTAAGGCATAGAGGCATCGAAATCTTTAAGGGTTTTGTTTTTGGTTTAATATGAGTGGATGGGAAGAAGGGTAATTAGGAGAAATTAATGGAATTTAGTTATTTTATATTGTTAAATTTGATTTAAAATGATTAAAAATTAATAAAAAAATGTTATTTGGGTAAATATGATATTTTAATATAGGGTGCTGTTAAGCAGACCCCGTACAACTTCTCTGCAAATTTATATACCCCCTTGCTCTCACATTAGATTTTTTTATTATTTTTTTTTAAAATGTTACGCTTTATATATAATATATATAATAAAAAATTGTTTCCAAGTCTAACAAATACCATCCAGATATGGGATTATATGAAATTAACCCTACATTTTTATAGTAAACTTAAAAATGTAATAGTTATAAAGACGAGGGGTAAAAACTACAATTTTATAAACTTGAGCTCGATTAGGCTTGCAAGCCAGTCAATGCAAGTAATTCGGTACTCAATCTCGGCTCGTTATGGTACTCGAGTAGCTCGAGCTCGACTCGATTAACTTCGAGTCGGTGTTACAATAAGCTTATACCATACTTTTAAATGTCTTAACAAGTTTTTTAGGACCATTTTAAAATAAAGCGTCGTATTCTTATATTTTAGGACCATTTTAAAATAAATATTTTTGAGTTTTTTTAATTTTTTGAGATATATAAAAACTTAAACTTTAAATAAGAAAACGAGACTAATTTTCGGTTTCAACCCTAAACCTTTTAATGTTATGTTTAGGCCAGAAAACATTAGCTCGACATCGCCCTTAACTTTAGCTTTGGAATGACTTCAAGTTATTAACTTTTAAAAAGGAATCATTTATGTTTTAAAATTTCATTTTTGAGACTAATTGTAAATAGTTGTTACGTTATTTATGAACACCAATTAGTAAGCTTTTGGGCCATTTTATTGGTTGATAGAGCAATATGGGCCAAAAAGAGAGTCCAAATCATTTTATTTCAGCCCATATAATTCTAAATGTACATTTGAATAATCCAATTAATATGACTTGTTTGGCAAATTGATTTGCATGGATTATTATTTCCAAGAGGTATTTAGGATTGCTTATATAATGTGTTTATTGACTTATTTTATTGGAAAAAAGAAGATAAGCATTTTTTCAGTATTATTGTCCTTTTGCGGATTTAATCTAAGGATAAAGAAGTGATAATACTTGTATAGTGAAAAAAGTGATAATGCTTGTATATCTAAGGATAAAGAAGTGATAAGCATTTTTTAGGGAAAAAAGAAGATAAGCATTTTTTAGGGAAAAAAAATTGTCCTTTTGCGGATTTAATCTAAAGATAAAGAAGTGATAATACTTATATAGTGGTGGGTTTAAATAAATGAGTTAAGTATTGTAAGAAAGAAGGTAAGAATGAAAGGTTAAAGGAATGTTTATATGAGAATCGTTTGAAAATTTTAACTAGATCTATGAAATCGTATGAATAATCTATAACGTTAGTTCATATATGCATCTATAAACAAACTTTAATAGATTTTTTCTTTATTCGTATATAAATTTTATCTTGACCTTGTCTTAGAGCATTTCTAAAAAATGTTACACGATGAAGCAAATGAGGATTTTAGGAAATTTATTGCTCTAACAAATTCTTAAAACTTTGTTTAACAATTTCCTAAAACTTTATACAAAATGAAGAGTATAACTATTTAAATTAAGAGGACTAAAATACAAAGATATATTTTTTATTATATTCCATCAAAATTAAATATTTGTGACAAAAAAATATTTTATTAAATGTATTAAATATTTTAATAATATCTTTAAAATAAAAAAAGCCAATAAAATGTAATCTTTTTTGAATATTTTGAAGTTTATTTTTTTATTTTGAAGAAATTGTATAGAATCTATAACTAATATACTATTTTCTTTGATAAATAGTCCAATATTTTGACTTAAAGAGAAGAAAATGAGAAAAAAATTGAAAAAAATGTAATATTCTGGATGGTCAAATATAAGTTCTTTCGAATGGATTTGACCGATTAATTCATGTGGCTAATTAAAAAAAATAATAAGGATTACCTTTTTTGAAGGAAAAAAAAGGATTACTCAATTAGCCATTTAGTTTAGTAAATATTAAAATCTTTGTAAATTGTTAAGCATAAATTTATACGAAAATGTAAAAAAGTTTACTTTAACCTTTTATTTCGTGTCATGTTTATCACTCAAAAAGGAATAACTATTTAGTATTAATAAGAATTTACCGGTAAATAATCCTTGAAAATTATTAAACAAAATTAATCATTAAATATTTATTAAGATATTCAAATATTACTTACTAAATACTAATTAATAATCAATACTTATACTTAAATAATTAATATTAGTTAATAATCAAATACTTTTTTTGAACGGCATGTTGGTGCAACGAAGTATCATCGTGTCACCATGGCACCAAGTCACGATGACCCGAGTTTAAAACCTCTCCAAGAAGAATAATCACCCCCAGCCTAGTCATTCAGTTTTCATTTAAAGGGCATCAATCATCAGCTGGGATTCAAATCCGACATCCATTTGAAAACTAGGGGTGAGCAAAAACTGGACCGAAAACCGAAAAACCGAAAAACCGAAAAAAAAACCGAAAAACCGAAACCGAAAAAACCGAAAAAAAAACCGAAAAACCGAACCGAAACCGAAAACCGAAAAACCAAATGGTCCGGTTTCGGTTTTGGCTCCAAAATCGAACCGAAAAAACCGAACCGAACCGAACTTGGAACCGAATTAAAAACCGAACCGAGAACCGAACCGATATATATATACTATATTTTTTTAAATTATATATAATTATATATAATAATTAATAAATTAGCCCCTTATCTTTTAACATGTTGCTACTTTTTTCCTCAAAACATTCTTTGTTTGGCTTCTAAAATTCTAAATTTTATTTATACTCAATAACTAAAGTTGTAAACATAGACTTATGTCCTTATGTAAACATAATTTTTAACTAAAGGAGTTTCTATTTATATTCAAATCTTATATGTAAAGTTGTAAACAACTAAACATAATTTTTCAACAAATTAAATGCAAATTATAAAGTTGAAACATGGAATAAAGGAAATACAGAGTTATAGACCGAAAACCGGACGAAAAAACCGAAAACCGGACGAAAAAACCGAAAAAACGAAAAAAAAAACAAAAAAAAACCGAAAAAAAACCGAAAACCGAAAAAAAAACCGAAAAACCAAAAAAAAAACCGAAAACCGAAAAACCGAAAAACCGAGAACCGAACCGAAAAAAACCGAGAACCGAACGGGAGCGGTTTTCGGTTCGGTTCCGGCCAAAAACCGAACCGAACCGGACCGTGCTCACCCCTATTGAAAACTGCTTTATGTAGCTCATGTTCATTCAACGGGGCTTTTGCCATACGCTCAAAGAATAATCTATCTTATAAAAGAAAAGGAAAATAGGTATGTCATAAAACACTACTTTGATCTAATTTTTTATTGTTAGCCAATTTGAAGATTCTCGATAGGTATTCCATTTTTATCTAAGCATGCGTGAAAGTTAAGTCACGACTTTATTTATTTATTTAAAAATGGACCACAAAAAAATGTGATGTGTATAATAAGTTTACCAATAAAAGTCTACAACACATCTTATGACTAATTAGCCTATGTTGAAATTGACATATATTTGACGTTTTATTTGAAATTGATTTAGAACTTTCTAATAAATTATGTTTATGTTACAAAATATTAAGAGATTATATAAATTTGACCCAAATTAAAAAAGATCGGGTTTAACATTGTTTTGTGCTAATCATAATCAACCTGTTAAGTTCATATTTTGAGGAAAGACTTGCTTGGTTTATAGTATCTTCAAGATATATATATTATTCTAAATTTAGAGATTTATAATTTTCTCTTTAACTTTTTTAGATCCTATTTTTTTTTTTAAAGTTTAGCATAACTAATAAAGCAAACTTATTTCTAGATTTATAGGATTTCTAAGATTCTTGGCTATTGGAGAAAATAGAAACATATATTATTCAACTTCTTCAAATTTAAATAAGTCAATGAACTTAGAAAATGTCAAACACACCCTAAATCCTGTTAAAATGACTAAAATATCTTTAGTATATCTATATATAGGGGTGGGTTCAAATGTGAACCACTTTTTGGTTGTGAACGTGAGGACAACCGAGAGCGCGACACGTGGCGGATGACTAAGCGCCACGTCAAGTCCACGGCGGATGACTAGGCGCGATTCATGGGAAGGCATTGAATTAAAGAGGGGGACCACACTCAAAGCCGCCACGTGTCGCGCTCTCGGTTGTTCTCACGTTCACAACCAAAAAGTGGTTCACATTTGAACTTTCTTCTCTCTCTCTCTCTCTCTCTATATATATATATATATATTAAAAAATAAATATAAGTTTTAATTTAAAATAGGATGGAGCACAATCTAAACGAGGCTGTGGGGGACTATAATTGCTTGTGGATAGTACGACGCGTTAGAGTTGGTCCATCTAATTTATTAGTAAAACATATTAAGACAAACATTTAAAAAAAAAGTAGATAGGCTCTTGTTGGACCATTAATATACACACATTATATATGATGTATTATATATCATATAGTATACATGTTATATAGCTCGTCTCTAATTTCGATCATGAAATATTTAGTTGTTAAGGAATTCAGAGTTTAAGAGGTTGATAAATCCTGAAAAAAAGGGGGGAAAGATCTTCGAAATTCAATTACGCTCTCTGTCCCTTATTTCACAGAAAAACGAGAGGCGAATTGATGTACTTATTGGATCCGTCGAGACTGATCATTGGAGAAAATGTTCATATTTTATATTTTGTGAAACTATTTTTTTTCCTTAAGCTATGTAAATTGTTACAACTTCTACGTTATATTTCAAAGTTGAAATAAGAGTTATGCATTTTAAATGGTTTTATACAACTTAAGGTCTTGTATAAGTTTTGTTGTTTATAATGTAAAAGAGTTTTTTAGGCTCATTAGTCTATAAACTTTCTCAATCCCTTTATAGATTAGATAAAGAGAAATCATAAAGCCTAACAAAAACAATATAAATAAATTTATAACATTAAACATCTAAAATAGAAAAGTTATAGGCTTGAGTGGGGTCGGTGGTCTTGTTGGGTGGTGGGTGAAAATGTCATTATACGATTGTTAAACATATTTAATAAAGATATTAACTAAGCTTTGTTGTTGGATAAACAAATTCTTAAATTCGTATTAAAATCTTATTCAAAGTACTTTATACTTTAAATTAATCAATAGCCATAATAGCTATTTATAGTTTTCAACAAACATGGATGCAAGTGAATCTGATAGTTTAAGATGTCGTTTACCAAATAAAGCGTTTACTACGTAAGTGTTTATTAGCTCCATTGCTTTATCGGCTGAGCGTGGTAGGAATTGAGAATCTTATCAAGTAAGCGGCATGTTAAAAAGTCAAAACCTCTACCAGATGAGAGGGGCTTACAAACAATCAGTTTTATAGAAACACTTACTGAATGAGAGAAGCTTATAGATAATCAGTTTTTTGTTTCAAACTTTTACTGAACAAGGTAATAAATGGTGTGGCTTTTGTCATTAAGTAATTACCTAGCACACATTTGATAAACGACCTCTTATCAAGTTAAAAGATAAGTAGAATACTTAATCTGAAACCTAATGTATGACAAAACTTTATATTTTGAGATAGTTGTGCTGAGATGAAAGTTATGCCAAATCAACCCGATGCAACTTAACGAACTAAGTCCAAAATCATAGTCATCGTTTTTTTAGAAATCCAAAACCATCAATATTGACTGATGTATTTAATAACAATTAAGTTTTTTTTTTATTGCAACATGTATCTTGACATCTTATTTAGTGGCTAATTACTAACCATTGATATTTGATTTTCTTGTTTTATAGTTTTTAGATTTTAATTTAGCCATCTTTTCAGATCCGGCTTAACCCAACCACCTAACATAGTATGAACGAGTTAGGCTTTGTTATACATAAAAAAGTTCTTAACATATTAGAAGTAGTTGACTAAATTGTTCGATACCCTTTATCCTATCTACTAAGGCTATGTTTGGCAAACGTAGCTTATAAGCTAGCTGGTAGCTGATAAGCTAGCTGTTGATTGATAAGCTTGTTAGTAGCTGATAAGCTAGCGTATGAACAAATTATGTTTGACAAAAACTAGCTTATGAGTATGTAAAATGACCAAAAAGGGTATATTTGAATTTAATAATTAATATTAATAAGAGTATAATTGGAAAAAGCTACAATAAGCTCCTCATAAACTACTCAAAGTAGCGTTTCAAAAAGCTAGCCTATAAGCTAGCTTCCTGGTACGTGTTTGGATGAACTAGCTTATTAGCTAGCTTATGTTTGCCAAACATAGCCTAAGTTTTTTCTTGATCTGATATAAGTGACACAAATCACCAACGAATGTCTAGCCTAGCGGTGGTAGGTAACATCCTTGCGCTTGCCTTGAAAGATAGGTTGGCGCAGGTTCGAGCCCCGCTCGGTACAAAAAAGGCCAAAGGCCTTATAGACCTCTTTTGCGGTATCCAGCTCTTGACCAGCCTTCGGTTCGGTTCAGGGGCGAGTCCATGGGTTGGCCTTCGGGTCGGCTCATGGGCGCGGGGGATTAGTCGGTGCCCGTATGGATCCGGATACCCCCGGAACGTGTGTGTGAGTTAAAAATGCCGTTAAAAAAAAAAGTGACACGAATCAAAAGTTTTGACAATTTTATTCATTAGCTTTTTAATTTAATTCCACGTTCTAAATTTTGTATAATTTAATGGAAAAGAATTGAACTTTTGGCACCTATGTTGTTCTTGGAAGTTCATTGTGTTCACATTAGGAAGTTAAGTCATGCTTCTTAGACCGACCTTACTTATGAAGCTTCCAAGGGTAATGCCATTCAATACCTACCCCTATGGCCCTATCCCTTTAGCCTTTCTAAATATAAATAAACCGTCTTAGTTGACCTAATAACAGATATAAATCAATTTAAACAGATCAAAAAAACATGTAAATCGACAAACCTAACATTAAAATAGTCTACATGTATGTTAATATCTTAGATACGATTTTAACAAACGCTATGATCGATACACGTTCATCACAGATTGATACCGATACCATATTTAATGTATTTTAAAAAAGATGAGAATATGATACATGATGCTACCGGACTTTACAAAAAGTTTTAATTAACCCTAAAGTTTAAAAAAATTCAAAGAGGTCTCCCTATTATGGATTTGATGTCATATACATCAAATCTAGTCAAATTGTTGTCCAAAAAACTTATAACACTTTGTTTTTTAATTCGGTTCTAGTTTGTAGAAAATAAATAGGGAAAATCTGAAATTCAAGGAGCTTTTTTGCAAATTTAATTTTAAATTTTAAATACAAGTTAGATAATCTTATTAAACATATTTTAGTTTGACGAAATTTATCTTTCGGCAAAAATCAAGGAAGTTTTATATTATTTCAAAATATTAATAAAAATTAGAGACATGCAAATATTTTGTTTAGATCAATCATGCAATCAACTATAACCGGCTTCAAACAATGTAAGATCTTACGTAACTGAGTATGGCATAATCAGTCCTAATCTTTAATAAAAAATGTGTTATCAACCGGTTTAACGGTTTCTTAATTGTAGTCTACAATAACTTTTTAAATTTTTATTATTTAATACTTATTAAGTTTTATATTTCAATATAAATGAATAAGAAGTGTTAAAATAATATAATAAATTTACTAAATGAACTTTAGAACTCATTTTTCAAACAATTTATTCCTTCATTTACTAACTAAAGATTTAAAAATACCACACGTTCATAAAATAACTTTTTTTGTTCGATCGTAAATACAAAACACATCAAACTTGATAAACCAAGTACATGAAAGTTGTAAAAAACATGTACACTAATTTTTTTTTGCTGAATATCTTTCGTTTTAAAATAAATATTCCTAATAAAAAAAATCATATGATTTTAAAATATGTTGTTATGACCAATATTTTAAAACCACTTTTTTAGTTGAACCGGTGTGATGATCGGTTCACGGTTCGACCGGTTCCAAGTATTTTTTAAATTTTAAATTTTTTCATTTTCTTACTTATATTTATAAAACCAACAATTTGATATCTACAAGTTTAAAAACATTAAAAATATACATTACAACAAGTTTACATTAATCAAAAAACATTAAAATAATAATAATAATAATAAGTTTTACATGTAATATTTTTTTTTAAACATGTCAACCGGTTTTTACCGGTTCGATCCATCAATTCAACCGGTTCAACCACTAAACTGGCCGGTTCAATCCGGTGCTTAAATGCCATAAAATCATTCACAATTGAATTGATTCTTTCACTGACTATTACCGGTTTTTTGAACACTGGTTATGACACATCTTAATTAATAAATAAGACAATTTGATCCTTAATTGTATAAGAGAAACTTATTTCACCTCAATGTGATCCTTAATCAATCATACGAAATACGATGCATTGTAGGTTAATGTATGTTAATATATGCATTCTATAAAAATTCGATGCATTGTAGGTGAATTATTTTATGAAAGTAGTAATCATTGATGTAATCCAATAATTACTCATAGTGAATAGGCTAAATGAATGATTAGATGAACATCGTGCTAAGTTATAACCTTTTACCGTATCACAAAGTAAACCACACCTATTAAAAATTAGGGGTGACAATTCTCTACACAACACAAACCCGACACGAAGATACACGGTTTGGGTTGAGTTTTCTGACCTACCAACTCGTTTATTTTGCATGTCGTGTTCGGGTTGGTATATAACCCAGTGGCGGAGCCACATGGGGGGCAGGGTAGGCAGTTGCCCCCCTAAAATTTTAATAAAAAAATAAAAAAAATTATATATTAGAGATATTTGGGTAATTGCCCCCTCAAATATTTTAAAATAAAATAAAATTGTATTTATAATTTAGAATCAATAACCATCCACGTGTAGTCCATTTGTAAAATTGTATTTTATGAACTTGTATTTATAAAATAAAATTATATTTATAATCAATAATCAATAAAAGTATATATTATAAATTTTGTATTTATAATTGGTAAACATTGGAATTATGTTCTCTTCTATTCTTGAAGTACTTGAATATGCTTTTGAGGATGGAGCTAGTCTTGAACAAAAGGGAGACGCAAAACAATTGTTAGCTTGGTTGCTATCATTTGATTTTGCGTTTACTTCAACAATGATGAAGAATATATTTGGCATAACAAATGAGTTGTCATCAACATTGCAAAGAAAAAACATAGATATAGTGAATGTAATGAAATTAGTTGATATAGCAAAAAAAAGGTAGATTTAATTAATGAGAAACAATGGGTGGGAACAATTGGATAAAGAAGTTATTCATTTTTTCGCAAGCATGACATCATTGTTCCAAGGATGGATGATTTATATAAACTTCCAGGTAGATCACGTGTGGAGTTCATAAAGTGACAATTCGTCATCACTATGAGATTCAAATATTCAAAACGGTCATAGATTGGATGCTTCAGGAACTTAATAGTAGATTTGATGAGGTTACTATAGAACTACTATCTTGCATGGCTTGTTTTAGCCCGAATGATCCCTTCTCATCTTTTAACAAAGATAAATTGGTTCGCTTAGCTAAGTTTTATCCTTCAGATTTTTCTGAGATGGATTTTGTTTATCTTGAAAATGAGCTTGAGACATTCTGCTTTGACATGAAAATTAGTGTTGACTTTAATACTTTGAAGAGAGTTGAATGTCTTGCCGTAAAGCTAGTCGAGACGAAGAAACACATTGTTTATCCTTTGTTTATAACTTGATCAGTTTAATTTTGGTTTTACTTGTGTCAACGGCTTCGGTTGAAAGATCATTTTCAGCAATGAAGGTTGTGAAAAATCGATTACGCAATAAAATGAGAGATAAGTGGATGAATGATTGTGTGTTGCATATATCGAGAAAGAAGTACTTTAGGGGATTGACAATTAATTGATAGTGAAAAGGTTTCAAAAAGATGCCACTCGACGTGGTCAATTGCCAAAAAAATTCTAGGTACGTATTTAGATCAACAATTAATGGTCATTGTTCGAGTCAATGTTTTGGAGTTTTATGTTGTATAAAAAACTACTGCTTTACAATTACGATTATTGCTGACATTTTGGATGTTTTTTTTTTGTATAAAACCTACTTTTTTATAATTAAGATTGTTGTTGAGAGTTTGCCCCCCTACGGATTATTTTCTGGCTCCGCCCCTTATAGACCTCTTCTGTGGTATCCAACTCTTGACCGGTCTTCGGGTTGGTTTAGGGGCGAGTCTATGGATTGGCCTTCGGGTCGGCTCATGGGCGCGGGGGATTAGTCGATACTCGTATGGATCCGTATACCCCCGGAACGTGTGTGTGAGTTAAAATGCCGTTAAAGAAAATAATAAAATTATGAGTTTTTTCTTTTCAATTTCAATTTAGCGCCTAAAATCAGTAAATCGAATTCTATTTTGGTTGTACCTGAAGTTTTGAAGTAAATTGCATTTGACCTGTCAACCCGTTTACGACCCATCAACTCGCTTATTATCCGCGAGCATATAGCTAAACGAGTTACTCGAGTTGTGTTTGAGTTGGTAGGTCAAGTCAACAGTTAAGATTAAATATTTCAACACGGTTAATTAAACGAGTTACACAGCCCAAAAACGAGTAAATTGACACCCCTAATTAAAATCATCAAGTCATTAAAAATAAAAATAGTTAGTTTTCAATGTGTTTGATAATTTCAGTCATCCATTAAAAAAAAGGTTTTCTAGAAGGTAAAATGGTGGGTCCACATGGCTTCCATAGAACACTACATGTTTATAAAAACCCTCAAAATCCCACCTCTTCCGCCTCCAACTCTTCACCTCTTTCCTCCGCCGTTGAAACTCCGATTTCCGATCAACTTCCGATCAACTTCCGGCCAACCTTATCACAACCTTCTTATTTCTCTCCTTCAGGTAATTCCTCAGATTCCTACTTTTATTTTATTCGTTAATTAGCGGTTTCTATGATCTCCTATTCAATTTTGGCTATGGATTCATGCTTTATCTTCACCTAATTTCCTTATTTCGTATGTAGAATACGATTTATATTCATACGACTGCAAAACTTTCTAGATGAGTGTGAGGATTGAGTCAAAAATAGTGTCGGTGCGTAGATAAATTAGTTAATTCTTCCGATTTCGTTTTGAAAATTAGGTTTAGTTTCATTTGTTTTTGATGAATTTTGGAAGGATTGATCTTAAGGACATTAAGTTTACGCCATTAACAACTGTATCATATATGATATAAGTTGGAGGTTTGTTGCCATGGTTCTGTTTCGTTAACAGTTTAAACTTCTTTTTGAAATTGTGTTCTAAATTGGTAGTTGGTATGACAACACTAGAAATAGTTAGAGATGTTTTGAAGGTTGCTAGCTAGGTTTTTATGTGGTATTCAATTGTTTAAACTAAATGGAGGTAATTTGGTTGCTATTTTCTCTTCTTTAGTTAATAAGACCAATAATACCTATGTTGAAGGTTGATATGTAAATTGCTCGTTGAACTTACGAGTTACGACTAATACATTACAAGTTGTACAATTTATAAAGAGAGTATGAGGACCATGTAGGATGTTAAGGTATGCACCATTATTTATATCAAATCAAATCAGTGAATCAGGTCAAATCATGCCGTGAAAATGTAAGAAAGCCAAGTCTTAACATATAGGAGTGCATTTAGCCTGCCCAAAAGGGTATCCACACCCCTACGGAAAAAAATGTTGCAAAGATAGGCCTTGGCGGCCCTTTATCATCTAAAAGATAAGGTTTAAAGGAAAAGGAGAGATTACAAAATTGATATTAGAGTAGGAAAATTGAAAAAGATCTCACTCCCCCATTCATTAGATAGAGAATATTACCAAGATTTCTTGATCCACTGCCAAACTTATTTCAAAAGAGTTTTTGGTGTATAGAGATTAATAGATATATCCCATTTGTTTATTTTAAAAGAGAGAAAGGAATTATACGATACCCATAGTGTCATGAACTTCACCCCTTCCAATCCTTCTCATAAACAAATATAATTTGCGAATGAAATCGGGAGAATAACTATTTTTTGTACGCCCGCCATTTTTTTCCTTAATCACAAAATCCAGTGATTCTCAAGTAATATCTTTTCTTAACATGATTGGTTTCATCTCAATCTTATAAAGCTACATAAAGGTTGTTTTCCGAAGAAATGAGTACAAACGAACTCATTACGCGCATCTCATTCGTCTAGAAACTCTTACATGGAGGATGCATATGTGTGTCGAGAATACAACTTTTTCATTGAAAATAAAACCCAATAGAAAACATAAGTATGATGGGGTAATAATCTAGATGTGGTAGTTGAGATCTGAAGGAATAGTGCTCATGTAATTCAATGAAGAACTTGGACTTGGTATCCACCAATGTGTAATTATTATTCTAGTTTGGTGTACCTTTCAATCTAGAAGATGATTTGATGAGTTTTCAATTTTTAGAATTCATGCCTCATGATCTTAATTGTGTTGGCATGAATTATAGAAGGTTGCTAAGGTTTTAATTTGACATGGGTAGTTTAGTAATTTACCTATTTTCTTGATTTTTGTTCCGCCTATTTTGACGGGGACAAACTGAGGGCCTACTTGTTAGCAGCTTAATGAGACTCTCAACTTATTTGATCAGCTATACATAACTGTTTGGTAGTGGCTTAATGATATAGAAAGTTGCTTAGTCAGTAAGCTTCTAAAGGGATGCTTTCTGCAGAAAGCCAAGTAAATTTACCTGTAAGCATACTATCGCATTTTCTTACTAAATTTTACGCTTATTGCAGGCCTAAATACCACAAACCCACATCAAAATCGGCAATGGAATGCGAAAACTATTTTGCAAACGAATCGAAATCTGTCCCATCCTCTGAAAAATCTTCCCCGTGCTTCGACTGCAGTATCTGCCTCGACTTCGCTAAGGACCCGATTGTCACTCTTTGCGGCCACCTCTTTTGCTGGCCGTGTATCTACAAATGGCTATCGTTCCAAACCACTTCCGATTCTGGCGAAAACCCGCTTTGTCCCGTCTGCAAATCCGAAATATCCCACACCTCCGTCGTCCCTCTTTACGGCCGCGGCGGCAAAACGTTTTCCGACGACGACACCGACACCAAGACCGCCGTCATCCCGCCTCGCCCCCACCCAACTCTCCTCTCCACCTCCAATGCCGCCGCCCAACGGTTTTCTTATCGAAATCCCCATCAAACGCCTTATGGAAGTTACGATCCTTCGCCGGAGTTTTACGGTCACGGGGTCGATGCGTACAATCCGAACGTGTGGATGTATGGGGAGATGATTTACGCTCGGGTTTTTGGGAACTCGCAGGGTTTGTACACGTTTCCGAACTCGTATCATTTGGCTGGGAGTAGTAACCCTAGATTAAGAAGGCAAGAAATGGAGGTTCATAGATCTTTAAACAGATTGAGTTTTTTCTTATTTTGTTGCTTCTTTTTGTGTCTTCTGTTGTTCTAGCTAGGGGTAGGTTGGTCTTTTTACTCAAATTTTTGTGCAGTTTGTATGCTTGCTTATAGCATCACGTGTAGATGAGATTATATATATGTTACATGGTTTGTGTAAAAATGAAGTTTTGTCATTTTTCTTGTTAATAAATGAGGTGAATATTGTGTCCAAATTCAATAAAATAAAAACTAGTTGTGTATCTGTGTAATGTAGTGCAATGAAAATCATCTTATAAAGGGACCATTATCAAATGTTTACAGTGTTGGCACTTATGCAAAAACCACGATCCTCCCTCATCTTCGGCTATCAAAATAAGTTGTTGGTATTCATCGCATTAAGCGAGTAAGAGTTTTCACTTAACGAAAAAGAATCTTGGTCCCTTTTATGCCTCTTATCAGATAAAATTCTCAGTTTTTATTATACTTACCTAGTAAAATGAGAGTTATTAACAACAAGGGTTGTGACGTAGTGGTTGAGGTCCTGATAAATATAGTCAAATATTCATCTATTCAAGGTTTAATTTCGAACATGGACAACAATTATCAATTGTGACAACTGAGTTTATCGATATAGATTTCATAGTACTCATAAAAGAGGAAATATAATATTTTACGATTAAAAAAATGTTTCTCTAACGACCAAATGGATCTAGACACTATACATGTTAGGACATTATGATAAAACAAAGTAGCATTTTATTTGGTCATTGGTTTAATCAATCACAATCTCCAATCCATTAAATTTGGATGATTTGGATTCCCTTCATATTGATGTCTAATATTAAATAATCACCCAATTTCTTATTCATAATGAATGATGATTATACAAATGAATTATTTGCAAGAGTCTCTAGACAAATAGGACCCACACTAATTAGATTCAATCACCTAACAAAAGTGTTTACATACTAACTTATTTTATAAAAAAACGAATACTTGTATTATTTCTATAGAAAAATATGATACCTTCCGAAGTGTCTCATTGTATTTTATTATTTTGTGCTACGATCATCAGTAGGAAGATGAATACAGTATCCTAGGGCTAAATACGAACACAGAGACGGATCTAACAAATATTTCAAGCGTATATTATATTATAAAACAAGTTTCAATTAAAAGATATGGTTTACCTAGAGATAAATTGATAAACATTTTTCAAAGCATATATTATTTAAATAAGCAGCTCTAAACACCCCTTAAAGTATCATTATAAGTTTATACGTGTCTTTTTTTCTTATCTTTAGTATCATCGTATGTTTATTAATAGTGTGTCTATACACGTATCCCAACAAATAAAAGTCATAAAACACCTTCATTATTTAAAGAGAAAATTATTAAAATACCCATCTAATAAATCCCAATTAATCTCCTAGACACTCTCTTCTTCCGGTGACAATTATACCCAACCTCCCGCTACCGCCGGCCGCTATCCGGCCAAAATGGCCCGCTCTCCGGCGAAAACCTCCCTTTCCGGCCGTTTTTGGTTCGGTCCGCTACCGGCCCGGCCGCTAATAGCGGCCCAAAGCCAAAATGAGCCGCTACCCTTGAGATATATATCCATATGTGTGTGTATATATACCCAAATTATAAATGAAATAGTGGCCGCTATTAGAGGGTGGGTTTGGAGCGGACAGATGGGTATTTTAGTAATCGGAGGGAGAGAGTGTCTAGAAGATTAATTGGGATTTATTAGATGGGTATTTTAATAATTTTCTCTTATTTAAAACCACAAACCTAACATAATAAAATAAAACAATGTTTTTGTGTTGGCATTTATGTGTAAGCCAAAAAACACCCATCTTGAAATGATGGGTGGGTGTGCATTTTGATATTCCATGGATTTCTTGTTTGTTACAATTGGTTCTCTCATGAACCACTTTAGGTGTATCTTCATTATTGCTTTTATTTGTTTAAAAAATTGGTTATGCGTAACTTTAACTGATTTGACACATAACCTGTCTTTAAGCACATTGATATAAGGATATTTTTTTTGCTCACTCAACGGTTGAGACGGACAAGAGGGTCCAAAATCAAACCCGAGACATGAATTGTATTTAGACAAAGTCATCAAGCCCATTTATCAATTAAGCTATATGCCAAAGCCTCCATTATTGCTTTTATACATTCAACATACATCTACTACAAATTGTGAGCCTTGTGGAATTAGAAAATGCACCCATTTTTGCACCTAAATCACATGAAATGAGGTAAAACTTAAAGAGTGAAATATTGTTGAACTGAACAAATTGCATTAAAATGTTACGAAGTTTGTCTTGGTTGTTATTTTGTGTAACGATGGCCTTCTTTTCAACTGAACAAACATTCTTTTCTTTCTATTTCTTATTTCATACGCATTTTGCATGTAAACATGTCTTTAGTCTACATAGGATCAGATAATTTTAATGTGATAATTTTCCATATAATAAATAAATACAGATAAGCTGACAACTTTGACATACTAAAAGTTACAATGTCTACAGGGTAACGGTCAAAATTGATACAAAATAAGAACTGAATGTTAGTTATAATAATTTAGAGAGAAAATATCATTAAACTTGGTAGTAACCGAGGCAAACTTTGTTGCGTTTTGATAGTAGAGATGCATGCCAAAATCGAAGCAAGTGTTTATAGATGCATCTGATTGGTTTATCACTTATGATTCTAAACTAAACAAAAATTATGAAACTTGAAGCCTTTTTTTCAATGTTTGTATTTGTTTTCACGTTATTTTTCTTGGTTTCTACTCAATGTTGATTTTAATAGCATATTACCATGAGGATTAGAAATAACCTAATCCTCATGATGCCTAGAAATAACCTAAATCCCATGAGGATTCGTCTTTATTTTTGAGCATGTCAAGTAAATAAATATCACAACTGCATTTCATCCTTTCTTGCACCATGTCAACATCGGGTTACATGTCTCATGGGTTATGGACCGACGTATAAATAAAACTTATCAAATCCCAAGTTAATAATTAAGATAAATATTTATAATAACATGTTTCAACATTCAAGATCAGTATCTCAAATACCTCTGTGATCATTTCAGAACGATAATAAAATAGATTTTAATTAAAAATAGACAAATAAAACATCACAATTAAATAAAATATTAATAATATAATAATAAGATAAAAGAAAAGTATTCCAATTTCCATTAACCAAAAAGTGGGTCATATTATACATTTCCAATAATAATAAGTACTCATTTCAAGCAACATATGGTGGGATGTCCAAATCTCTTTCAAAAGTGACACCCCACTTCAATTTGATGATACATTTCTCCCATTGCCTTTTATTTTTCTTTGGGTGGGACCCAACAACACATAAAAAATAAAAAAGATATTTTAAAACCAAAATCGTTTATTAATACGTAAAAGCCAGATATTATATTGTTAACAAGTTAATTAAGATTGAATTGATTATTACAAACCAATGATGTCAATGTATCGTGATTGTGATTATATTTCTAATGATCGGTACTTATCATGTAGATTGTCATGAATCTTTTTTGTAACTTTAAACTTAGAATCAGTTTGTATGTACTTTAATTAATCTAAAGAGATATTGAAGATAATGATGATAAATTGATAAAAATAAATTTTGTGTTATCATGTTTGATATATTAATTATTTAAAAAGTTAAATACAAAAACAACTTTAATGTCTATGATAAAAAAAAATACACAATATTACAAAAGTATAATTATTCCCCTTCATAATTAACCAAATAATAACTTACTTTAATGTCTGAGTCCACTTTGATTTGTTTAGGTTCATTCCGAACATTTTATAGGCCTTGTAGAGGTATAAAAAAGTGACATTTATAAATAATTAATTAAGGGAAGGCTAATTCCACCTCTACACATTACTAAATGCACATCAAATTAGATTCTCCTTTTTTACATCATAATATATGAATCGATTTTGATATTTAGAGAAATTTTTTTGGGTCTTCAACTAAAAGAATTTCTCTCTTTTATTTACTTTATTTCTTTTCTAAACTACAATTACATACTAAAGCTTTGGGGCCCTATTTTTAGTGGGCCTGGATGTACGCCCAACCGACCCTCGATTCGCCAACTATCCTACCAGTCTTGTCAAATCTAAAGAATATGCATCATTATCAGATATGGTTCAAACTCAAACTGTATTGTTTGTATCACAGAGTTAATCATTGGACTATTCGTTCTAAAATGTGTAAATGGATCTTTCATAATTGGATTTTACATAGTACCAAACATGTTATCTTGTCGAACGAAAGGTCACATCCCAACCAACCCAGTTGGTTTGGATTTATATATTGGTATTGTAATAACCAAGATTTCTGGATAGAGTTAATTAGGTTTAGTTTCTGTCAAATGACCTTTTTGTGAGAAAATGAGGATTTTTGGGTTAAAAGTGTTACGTTTGAAAACTTTTAATGATGTGGGCTTATACCATTTTAGGCATGGGCTTGGCCCATGATCCAAGGTATTTAAACCTTAAACCCTAGAATTAAACCATTTGTGGAAAAAGGTTTAGTGTGTGTAGTGTGTGTTATTGGGAGAAGATTGTTCATCACCATCATCAACTTCACAAATAGGCTCATCCCATCCAAATCAAGGTAAGATCTATGGATTTAAGCTTCAAATTAATTGTATTATGATTGCGGGATAAGGTAGAAACAATTGGGTGCCCTTTTGATCGAGTTGAGTGCTGGTAGGATCGACTTTAGAACGATTTTTAGCTGTTTTTCGTAACTGTTTGCGTTTTTCCGAATTGGGATTCTTGATTTCCGAATCGGGAAACCTATGCTGTACAAATTGCTTTTTCCGAATTGCCTTTTTCCGAATTGCTTTTTCCGATTTGCCTTTCCCGAATTGGAAATTATGTTTTCCGAATCGGGAAATGGGCTGATCTGGCCGTTATGCTGACCTCGTTTCCCGAATCGGGAATGGGTGTTTTCCACATCGGAAATTTCCGTTTTCCGAATCAGAAATTGTGGGCTAGTTTTCCGAATCGGAAATTGCTTTATCCGAGTCGGTTTTTGGGGGGTTTCAATTGTAGGATTAGTTTTCGGAGAGGGTTTTCCATAGTGATTTATTCCTATAGAAATAAAAATTTTCGAGGGGCGCTGCCCCTCAGACCCCGCAAGGGCGGCTCCCCTTGACCCCGTCCGCTAACCGGGTAGCGGAACCCCCGTGCTAAGTCTGCTTAGGGGTATCCTAGTTGTGGGTTTTCTAAGTGCGAATCACTAATGCCTTAGGAATTTTTACAGATACCAGGAGGTAGAGTAAACAGCGAGATAAGATCAGGTGAGTTCCCTTGCCTGAAAATGAATGGACTGCTTTCACTGTTTTAAACATATCCATTCGATTTGCAAATGTTTTGATGATGATATTAATGTGATTTTGTGAAATTATAAATGGTTGTGAATGCTATATTGATGATGATCATATGCATGCTGTTTTAATATTGCGGAATTGCATCGTGAGTAATGTGTACCATGGGACCGTACATCCCTGGGAAGTTTAGTGGTGCGAGGCACGGACTACGTCCGTCACTCCTTAAATGAGAATCTGGGAGATCCGGCCACGTAAGGTTGATTGTGGGATGGTGCGAGGCACGGACTACGTCCGTCACTCCTTAATTGTGAATCTGAGAGATCCGGCCATCCAGTTTGTTGTGTTGTGACTTTATTACTCATGATGTTTTCCTGGTACCTTGTGATATCTGATTTTACGGCCAGCGGGCCGGAACTGTATCTTAAACTGTTTTGAGGGAATTCACTAGACCTTTCGGTCTAACCCTCGTTTTCAAAATCTAAAACCCTTTTCAGGAAAAGATCGTGTGGCGAGAGGCAAGGGGAAGGTAGACGTCTAGAGTGGCTCTACCGATAGAAGTCTAGTATTTAGTCCTAAATTAGAATCTCAGCTGTGGAGGGTTGTTCCGCATGCACTATTTAACCCGTACCTTTGCTATGAGAATTATTGTTATTGCATATTAGATCACTGAGAATTTATACTATGCTTTGTTATTATTGTATGGGTTTTGGGTTGTTACAGGTATGATTAAAACATATGTACTATTGGTAAAGAATCCGAAAGCAATGATGAAAATGATAATCATACAATATATATTTCAAAGTAAATAACGGATTTGGTTTTTTAGAGCATCTCCAACAGCTTCTCAAATTTGGAGAAAATGAAGATTTTAAGCAAATTTGGCTCCAACAGCTTCCCAAAAACTTTCTCCAAAATGAAGAAAATGAGAGGGAGAGAGTGTGTAATTTTCTCCAAATTTGGAGATATCCCCAAATATGATTACCAAGAGAGAGAAAATGTTTTTCACCAATGAAATAGTTTCAAATAAAATGATTAGGTGAGAGAAATATTATTTAATTAAATATAAATAATGTTTTAATAAAATAATCATAAATTTATCTTCAAAATGGGGAATCCTTTGGAGATGAATGTAATTTTTATTGAAGATTTTGACTTTTAAATCTCCATTTTGATGAAATTTTGAAGAACCTATTGGAGATGCTATTAATAATAATATGTAAGAAATTGCAAATTTGGCCCTTGAATTTAATTTAACATAATAATCTTCTATGTGTGCAATTATTTGGTTCCTCCTACAAATAAATGTCCATCTTAGTCTCAATTAAATTAGACGTAAAATATGTAACTATTATATTCTTTTAAACCAAATGGACTTTGATTTAAATCTCGGTATTTACAAGGTGTATGTAGTACTTCTTTTTGTTAAGTTTCACTCCTATATTTTATTTTTTCGATATCGAGTGTATAAGGATTTAAGTATTGTGGCTAATCCTCTTGAATACATGTACACATGACTTAAGCGACACGATTACACATGTGTGTTGGATTAAAAATTTGATACATGATTAATCGATTGCAAACCCACCATTATACAGTCTGAATGGAGATTAATCAAGCTAATAAGTGGATAAGTCGTATTTGTGACCAGATCTACATGATACCATCAAGTTTTTGTTTTACATGAATGATAAGACAGTGTTGTTTAAAAAAATATATGTATCTTGATAACTATGAAAACTAAAATCTCATCACTTTGTGTATAGAATTAGTAATTGTTGTAGATTTTTTTAGTTCTTTTACTTCATATGAATGACATTTGATTTTTAACAAAAAG
This sequence comes from Centaurea solstitialis, assembly GCA_030169165.1. NCBI lineage: Eukaryota > Viridiplantae > Streptophyta > Magnoliopsida > Asterales > Asteraceae > Centaurea > Centaurea solstitialis. Next base: position 47,765,702 of record CM058040.1, read on the forward strand.
TCAATACATAAATTTGTCATTTACTGACACAATTATATCAACTTTCCAAGTGCTACATGGGTGTGATGAATTTATGATCTTTTAAGTTATCATAGGTACAATCCAACCACTTGAATTGATGATGATCAACACACTTTATTGATATTTCAATACCTTTAAAGACTTTATTTCGGCATATGAAAAGTATAAATGCATCAGTACAGGCAATAAAGAATGGAGCAAAAGATGTAAAAAAGTTTGTCTTGTACATTCAGATAAGACATTTGACATAAATCTGATAAAAAACGTCGATAAACTTGTACTTCTAGATTGTCGTGTGTCCTTTAGTTCATACTGATTCATGCAAATAAGACATTTTATATGAATCGATATAAACTAAATGACTGTTGTACACCAAGATCTAGAAGAAAAAAGTTATCTTACCTAAACACAATTATGTTGTTTCTTTACAACTAAAAACGTATATTCCTTCTTGCCCCAAAAGAAATATACATACAAAAAAAGATATACCGTTCTAAAAATATGTAATTATAAAGATCAATTATGTATATAGGGCTCATTTTGTTTTAAAAAATAAATTTTTATCATTATACAAAATTTTCAATATTTTCCTAGTCCTTTTCATAATTTTCAAAGCTTTTTTTAAAGTTTTGAAATAATGAATTATTTAAAGTGTATGTTACTACTAAGTTATAAAAACCATAATTATTAAAACATGTTTTTTTAACTTCGTTGGGACTGAATTTCGGACCCGCCCAATGGGACAAAAATCTATGCCTATATGTCCAATGATTTTTGGTCAAAATCTGACCCGTTTTGAAGGTACGGATATGGGCCTAGCCCAATATTTGGCCATCTCTAATTCTCTATCCCACACAAGAGCGGATTTAAAGATGCATTTAAAAACCCAGGCCCGATATGAAAAAGCATAAAAAAAAACCCAGGCCCAATATGAAAAAGCACAAAAAATCTGGCCGAAAAAGCCCGAGCCTCGTTCAACCCCAAAGCCCGAGGCCTCTTTTGCTTACCGAAAAAACACGCTTCGAATGCATATCTCCCGTGTATCTCTTGGTGGGGTCGGGGGTGGAATGTAACCATACTCGTTCTCTAGCATATATGTCCTCTACCCCAAAAAATAGAACAGTTGTTTCTACAAAGAACGCTGAAAAATAGTAACCAACATATGTTCATAGCAACCATAACGAATTACACGATCAACCCGAAAAACCCACACAATTCGGCCCGATTCTTCATGATTCCGGAGTCTTACTCGTGATGAAATCAAGCAGTCTCCCACATACGGTCGACGAAAAGATGCCTTCGGCCTCAACTGACTTCATAAATCCCGCTACTTCTTCCACATCTCTCCGTCTTTCCACATACTCCAAAATGACCGTTAGCTTATCCTTAATGGGCTCCTGAAACGGCAAAAACCGACAAGAAAATGTCGCATTCTTCAACGCTTCGACCCCTTCCGCAACCCGACCATCCTCGAGATACCCGACTGCTAAACAATACCATGTCCGAAAAGTCGGGTTTCCGCCCTTCTCGATCCCAAGTTTCAAAAGAACCTCTGCTTTCCCCAAATCGCCCTTTTTCACATAAACTTCGATGAGTTCGTCCGAAACTACAAAATCATACGACAAACCCTTCGTTTCCCATTCTTCGAAAACCCGCTCGGCTCCTTCGATGTCACCAAACCGCAATAATGAGCTGATCATCCTCCGATAACCCGAATTGTAAATCTTCTTCTCCGATAACCACTTCCAAATCCTATAAACATCGTCTTTCTTCCCTAAATCGGCGTACATTTTGTGCAAAGCGTTCAAACTCTTGTCTCGATCCTTATCGGTGATCGCCATTTCAGCATCTTTCATCAATTTCAACCCCTTTTCGACCAAACCCACCTTCAAAAACGCTTTTGCTGCAAAGATATACATCTTCGAGTCCATCCGGACTCGCGGGTCGGCTTCCATTTCGGCCATCGTCCCGTTCAGCCCTTCAATATCGGAGCTAGCGGCACACGCGTTTAACTGTGGGATGAACGAGTGTTGGTCTCTGTAGATCCCGTTCTTCGCCATTTCTTCGGTCAACGCGTCCATCTTTGCCCGATTTCCGACGTTGTGGTAAAGATTCAACATGATGTTGTACGGAAGGGCGGTCATGGAACGTCCCGAGCTTCGTAACCTCTGCATCACAGACTCGGCTTTTTCTACGGATCGTTCGGCTGAATAGATGTAAAGAAGGGCGGTATCGATGTCGTAGCCTTTGAAAAGATGCGAGATGTTGTCGTAGAATTCCTCGGCTTTGGCTAAACCGTGAACTTTGTAAATTAATTGCAATCGGTTCTTGATGTCGTCTTTCATGGGGGGTATGTATCGTTTGTTGGTCATCCACTCGGATATCTGCAAAATAATCATAATGCGATTCAGCATTGTACGTTAAACATTGTATACTTGCAACAATATCGGCCTTACAGAATGTCAGAAATGGCTAAAACTTTCCTTTGTGGATTAATCTGTCTTTATAGTGTTTTTTTAACTGGGAGGGGCAGGTTTGGAAAGAAAAAATTTGGCTTTCTGCATAAAGCTTTCCTTGTAATCTTATTGAATAAGTCACTTTTTTATATCATTAAGCCGGTACCAAAAGTCATCTATAGCTGACCGAATAAGCAGATAGTCCCATTAAGGTCGTGTTTGGCAAAAATAAGCTACCTGATAAGCTAGTACATGTTTGGATGGACAATAAGCTAGCTTATTAAAAAGCTAGTTAGAGTAACGTTTCAAGAGCTTTTTGTAGCCTTTTTCCAATTATACCCTTGTTAATATTAACTATTATACCCCCGGATACCCTTTTTGGTCATTTTACATACTCATTAGCTAGCTTTTGCCAAACATAATCTATTCTTGTCAATATATTATTTAAAACAATGTATGCCAAAACCATTTATAATTAGTACCAAAATTGTAAGAGAAAAAGTGGTTTAATGTAATCGAATTAGAACCTCAAGGGCATGCTTGAATCTTTTGTACTTCTTTAAAGAATCGATGATGTAATTCAAAGATCCTTTACCAACTTCTCTTCCTTCGCTGACCCATTGATCAAGCACCGGTACGATCGAAACGTCGGGATCGCCCACCGGCGAAATTCTTCGGTATAGCGACGAACTGGGTTCGTTTTTGGTCGGAAATGTTGGTGATAAAGGTTGTTTATTTGTTTGAGTGATCATCTCCGATGATGGTGTTTGCGAGGTGGTGAAGAAGTTCTTTGAAGCATTTCGACAAACACCTTGTGTGCATGAAGAAGAAGCTAACCGAAATAGTTTCATTGTTTACGAGCAAAATTGATTTGGGGGGTTTTCTTGATTTAGGAGAAACTTTTAACGTTTGAGATGGGCTTTCTATTGGGCCCCTAAAATAAGTCTTGTTGGACCAATTTTATATTATGCTAAAATTTTTCAAAGTATTTAAGGTTGTATTTGGTAAAAATAAGCTAGTCCATCCAAACATGTATCAGAAGCTAGCTTTTTGAAACGCTACTTTGAGTAGCTTATGAAGAGCTTATTGTAGCTTTTTCCAATTATACTCTTATTAATATTAATTATTAAGGCTATGTTTGGCAAGCGTAGCTTATAAGCTAGCTGGTAGCTGATAAGCTAGCGGATAGCTGATAAGCTAGCTGTTGATTGATAAGCTTGCTAGTAGCTGATAAGCTAGCTGTTGAACAAATTATGTTTGGCAAAAACTAGCTTATGAGTATGTAAAATGACCAAAAAGGGTACCTTTGAATTTAATAATTAATATTAATAAGGGTATAATTGGAAAAAGCTACAATAAGCTTCTCATAAGCTACTCAAAGTAGCGTTTCAAAAAGCTAGCTTATAAGCTAGCTGATAAGCTAGCTTCCTGGTACATGTTTGGATGGACTAGCTTATAAGCTAGCTTATCAGCTAGCTTATAAGCTAGCTTATGCTTGTCAAACAAAGCCTAAATTCAAATATGCCCTTTTTGATCATTTTATATATACTCATAAGCTAGTTTTTGCAAAAAACAATTTGTTCATAAGCTAGCTTATCAGCTACTAGCAAGCTTATCAATTAACAATTAGCTTATTAGCTATCAGCTAGCTTATAAGCTATGTTTGCCAAACATAGTCTAAGGTGCTGTTTGTTCTTTAAGAGGTCTGAAATCTGAAGTCTGATTTCATATCTGGAAAATTAGAGATGGTGTGGAAGTCTGAAATCTGAATTTATAAGACTGTTTGTTTTTTTAATGTCTGAAGTCTGAAAATTTTATATAAAAATATAAAAAACAATATAAAAGCAAAGAAATCATTCAGCTAAAATTAAAATAGTTAACAGGGGTTTGTCGAATGGCGTCCCTATGGCCCAAGCCCAAAGTATGATAAAATAAAACGTTAAAATTAAAAAGTGAAAAGAAATCGTAATGAGTGCAACCATCATTCTTCATTTTCTATCTGCAAATTTTCTCCTTTTTTTTACTGTGTACTTCCATTCTTCTCCTCTCTTTTTATTTTTTTTCAAGATGTGACTTCCAAATCGACGAACAAAGGTGTAATGCAACCCGAATTTCCGATCGACAATTTGATAAAAGGATTTTCGATCAACTTTTGATAGATGAAATCAGTGATTCGTTTAGAAAGGGTTTCACCTCGACATTTGATTGAAGGAATCGGCGATTGGAAAAGAAAAATAGAAGGAACAGGTGATTTGATTTCAGAGGCTAGAGTATCACGGTTTTGATCCGATGAGTTTATGTGTTAGGTGACTCTGAAGACTGAAAAAAATCAAACAGTCTGAACCCTTAAACGTCTGACCGAATCAGACATTAGAGGTTTTCAGTGATTTTTTCTAAAAGACAAACAGGCCCTAAATGTCAAAAATCCTAATTATAAACATTTATATAATATTTTTGTCCAAATTATTTTTAAAGAAAAAAGTTCAAAAAAACCTAACAAACTATTCAATTTTGAATGATTAAGTCCTTAAACAATTTTTTTGAACAAAAAACCATTAAACTTTCTCATTTTAAATGATTAAGTCACGAACTATTATTTTGAGTAAAAACCATTAAACATTTTTATTTTGAATGATTAAGTTTTCAAATAATTTTATTTCAATAAATAAAATATCAAACTTTTAAAAGTTGGTTAGTTACCTCCTTTTAATAAAAATAAAAATATTAATTATAACCGATTAAAAAAGTTTTAAATAAGTGGATCAGGTGGAAAAAACGGGTCGGAAACCAAAAACCCATAAGATCCAACCGATTCGTATATAAGGAAGGAAGGCTAGCTAGGTTCACTTTTTCAAAACAAATTAACAAACCTGCTTTCATCTGCCCTAATCTGCTTCAAGGATCAACTTTCGAATCTAAAATTTTGGTAACTTGTTCATTCTCTAACCCTAATTAACTTTTTGCTATTTCAGACACGTTTATTCGTTGAGTTTAAGACGAGATTTGCAATGGAACTACTATATATATATATATATATATATATATATAGGTTATTAGTTATTACTAATTTGAATGTTGTTTGATAGACTTGAATTGATTAGACTTTGAACTGAAGCCATTACTTGCTTCTTTTGTATGTTTTGCTATGGGTTTTGATAATTAAATTCAACGATCATACATCTTAATAAGATTAATTGCTACACAGAATTTATTTCAGATGCATGTAACTAATCCACTTTAATTAGCAATTGTATAAAATACTCTGACTGTTTAGTATGGTATAATATAAGATGCATGCATGTCAAAAGGGAAAACACACAAGTAAGACTTATAAGAGTTCTCATGAATTATATTTGATTTTAGTTATATATGTTTCTTTTTGTGTATGTTGCTTTGGTTTAGTGATTTCTGCAAGTGTTGTTTAATATTATATAGACACAACTCATATGTAGCTCTCTCTCTCTCTCTCTCTCTCTCTATATATATATATATATATATATATATATCAAGTGTAAACCCATCAATTCCTACAAACTATCAGGACCAATCTACACCATCCATTATTTCAATCTACGGTGATGATTAAAGGAGCAGTTAATCATTGATTAGGGGTGTAACCGCTTCTTAACTGCTCATTTAATTATTACCGTAGATTAAAAAAATGGATGGTTTTGCAAGAATCATCCGGTTATATATATATATATATATATATATATATATATATATTAGATAGAGAGGTTCATACAAGAACAAACCAATTTGCAAGAACAAAGGAACAAAGTAAATCACATGTGATTTTGTGCTGTGAAGGAAAAAACGTGTGTAGGCCACACTCCGACAAGGCGAGTGGGTGAGCCGCGAGTGGGCGTCCATGCACAAAATCACTTGTGATTTTGTTGGTTCCTTCATTCTTGCAAATTGGTTTTGTTCTTGTTTGAACCTAATTCTATATATATATATATAGAGGAAAGTTCAAATGTGAACCACTTTTTGGTTGTGAACGTGAGGACAACCGAGAGCGCGACACGTGGCGACTTTAAGTGTGGTCCCCCTCTTTAATTCAATGCCCTCCCATGAATCGCGCCTAGTCATCCGCCGCGGATCTTACGTGGCGCCTAGTCATCCGCCACGTGTCGCGCTCTCGGTTGTCCTCACGTTCACAACCAAAAAGTGGTTCACATTTGAACTTTCCTCTCTCTCTCTCTCTATATATATATATATGGTTTTTGATTCTTTCAGGTTTTAAGTAAAATTCTGTCTTTGGTTTTAGAAGGTTGCTGAAATAAAAGAAAGCATGACCAACATAACGAAGAGTGGAGGAGTGTACGTTCCACCATTTAAGTTTGGTCGTACTAGAAGTGAAGCTGGAGATAAAAGCAGCATGGAATATCAAAGAAAAGCATGGGATGCATTAAGAAAGAGTATCAATGGGTTAGTCAACAAGGTCAATGCGACAAATATCAAGAATATCATCCCCGAGTTGTTTGCTGAGAATTTGATCAGGGGAAGAGGCCTGTTTTGTCGATCCTGTATCAAGTCCCAAATGGCTTCTCCCGGTTTAACAGACGTCTTTGCAGCGCTGGTTGCAGTTGTAAACATCAAATTCCCTCAAGTGGGAGACCTTTTGCTCAGGAGGATTATTTCACAGCTTCAAAGGGCATATAAGCGAAATGACAAGGTGCAAACTATATATCTTCTTGGTTTTATTTGTCATTTTTCGTGAGATTGAGTTTTTTTTTTCTTTTTTTATGGTTGCTTTTGTCTCTGATTGCGTTGCTCCTTTGTGTTTTGACAGCCTCAATTGCATTCTGCCGTTAAATTTTTATCGCATTTGGTGAACCAACGGGTGGTTCACGAGCTTATTGCTCTTGAACTACTCACGATTTTGTTGGAAAATCCAACGGATGATAGCGTGGAGGTTGCTGTTGGTTTTGTTACCGAATGTGGATACGTACTTCAGGATTTAAGTCCCCGAGGTTTCCATGGTGAGTTGATTTATTGTAATTCTGTTTTTATAATTGTGCATTTATTCATTCTTTTAATATGACTAGGACCTGGTTTTAGGCTGTTTCTGTCACTTGTCTTCATTGTTGGACTCTCTAGTCATAACTAAAAATCAATACAATTGGCAAGTTGGTTTGATAAGTTTAGCTTTTGGTACAAAACACTTGTAGTTGATTATACACAATATCATTATCTCATTAACAATATTTGATTTGTTTTATCCAGGTATATTTGAGCGCTTCCGTGGAATTCTTTACGAGGGAGAATAGACAAGAGGGTGCAGTTCTTGATTGAAGGACTCTTTGCACTCAGAAAGGCCAAGTTTCAGGTTAAAGTATTTTATAATTTATAGCATTAGTTGTCATGTTATATATTATGTTAACCATATTTGAATTTTCTATCCACTACTCACGCTTCCTGACCATGTCTACTTATGCAGGGGCATCCGGCTGTTCGTCCAGAGTTGGACCTTGTTGAGCCAGAAGATCAGTTAACACATCAAGTATCACTTACGGATAAGATCGATCAAGAGATTTCCCTAGGTACATAAACATATATGGATAGATAATGTTTCAAATATTTTCCAAGCATTGTAACATGTGGGTCTTACTCTTGTTATTGTGCATTTTAGATATTTTCAAGTTGGATCCCAAGTTCATTGAGAACGAGAAGCGATATGAAGACTTGAAGAAAACCATTCTTGGTGACGAATCTGAAGAAGAAGAAGAGGGTGTTGAGGACTCGGATGAATCTTCGGAAAAAGAGGATGAGAAGCAGATGAAAATAAGGGATGATACAGAGACAAATCTTGTCAATCTTCGGAGAACCATATACTTAACAATTATGTCTAGTGTCGATTTTGAGGAAGCTGGTCATAAACTTCTACAAATCAAATTGCAGCCAGGACAAGAGGTATGAAAGAAGTACTTTATATTGTTATTTCTTTGTTTATTGCTAGTTTGTTCTATTTTAGAGATGGGAAATCTTTTGATTTATAGTTAACCTTTTCATTTAAGTGAATGCTTGAGAATGTGCTTGGATAGTAATCAGAAAATTGATAAATTTTTGTGGCATATGCAGATGGAGGTGTGTATAATGTTATTAGAGTGCTGCAGTCAGGAGAGAACTTACCTTCGGTACTATGGCCTTCTCGGACAGTGGTTCTGTATGATGAAAAAAGTCTATCAAGAAAGTTTTGAGAAATGTTTTGTGCAGCAGTACTCTACGATCCATTGCCTTGAGACAAATAAGATGCGTAATGTGGCCAACTTTTTTGCACATCTGCTTGGAACCGATGCTCTGCCTTGGCATGTTTTGGCTTATATTCGGCTGAATGAGGAGGACACAACTTCTTCTTCCAGAATTTTCATCAAGATTCTTTTCCAGGTAACTGATCACAATCTTCATATATCTAAACCTTTATATTAATTAACATCTGCTGAATTACAATCCACTAAGGCCCCGTTTACCCAACGCTTACCCGAGTAAGTGCTTACCAACACAAATTCGACACTATCACTTTACTTACAGGGTAAGTTTTTAGTCCATAAAAATGGTATTGTATGCAACAATTTATCCGGTAAGCGCTAATCGTGGTAAGAGGCGACGCCCTTCACTTACCGGGTAAGACTTTCATCCTTGCCTTTGCTCTTACTCGGGTAAGATTCTTGATCCTTGCGATATGCTTCCATAAGGTAAATGACTTGATAAGCGCTTACTTGGGTAAGTGTTTAGTAAACGGCCCCTAAGATATGTGTCAGGACTGAGATGTGAAACAGTGGTTATATACTTATATATAGAGGCGTTCAAATACATCCCCTCTAAATTATAGTATTGTACAACCTATGCAACCCACCTATCCAACATCTATTATTTTCGTTTTACTTTTTTTTTCGTAGACCAATCAAATGGTAACTATTGATGATCAAATGGACCCTCCTGATTTGGTTGTAAGGGTTGTAAGGGTTGTAGGAATGCAAAGGGTTGCATAATAACCCATCTCAACATATCTATGTATGCATACATAAACTTAGGTTCAGGTGACACCAAGTTGTTTCCGTGAGACCGGTGAGACCAACACTTTTTACATGAAACTTCACAGCAAAACACTGTGAAGGTTAAAAAAATCGAACATTCATCTTAAAACCACTTTTTTGAGGTGAAGGTTCGATTTTTTTTTTACCTTCACAGGATTTTTTCTATGAAGGTTCGAATTATTTATTGGTTACCTTCACAGTTTTTTAAGCTGTGAAGGTTTTGTTTTTTACATATTTCTGTATTTTTTTTCTCGATAGTGTATTTTAGTATGTTTTTTTTTGTGAAGTTTCATGTAAAAAGTGTTGGTCTCACCGGTCTCACGGAAACAACTTGGTCTCACCAGAACCCAAATCTATATAACTTAACATATTATATGCAATAATTAAAATAAATAAGGACCCAAATCAAAATAAAATCCACTGACCCACTTACACGACTACCACAGATTCTGACCATGCTTGTAATTTGAGTTTTCGTTTCTTTATTCATCTTCGTTAGCGATGCATGCTTACAAGTGTTGCACTTTCATGCTTATTGATTCCTTGATTGAACCCGTTAATTTCTTACAAGCTGCTAAAGCCGATTTTTATGTTATGTGGTACAGGAGCTGTCTGAAAGTCTTGGCATTCGTCTCTTGAATGAACGGCTGAATGATCCCACGATGCAGGCCGATGTTGAGTCCATCTTCCCACGAGATAACCCCAAGAACAGCCGGTTTTCAATCAACTTTTTCACATCCATCGGACTCGGTGGGATCACGGAAAACTTGAGAAAATATCTAAAGGACATGCCACGGCTTATCATGCAACAAAAGCCAGCATCTGATTCAGCCTCTTCGACTTCAGATGAAAGCAGCGATAGTGATCACAAGTGTAGCAAGCGCCCAAGGAGAAGTTAAGACCGGTCATCTGATTTTTGTTATGCTTTTGAGTTGGAAATATCTAGTTTTCTTTTTAACATCTATAGATTAAGAGAAGAGAGGTATGATTTCTATAAAGCAACTGTTGAGTGTAATTTGTAAATAGCTTTGTGATTTTTCTCTAATAGAATTTCCCATGGGAAGAGATTGTTGTATGTATGCATTCTTTTTTGTTATTCTTTTTTAAACAATATCAGTATTCAACAAGTTTGCTCATGGGATTCAGGTAAAATGATCTTATATTTGTTAATTTGTATTTATATCTAAATGATGATTGTTTCCAACAAATTAAACATGACACCTAATGATAAATCAAACTGGGCTTAACATGGATAACACCATAAAAATTAGGTATAAGTATAACACCATAAAAATAGGTAACTTGAAAGGAATGAAATCAAATCCTCCACATGTTAGATACCTAATAAGTGATAACCATTCTAATTACCAAAAAATTACCAAAGTACCCTTTTGTATATTTAGAAATTTAATTAATAAGTTTAAATGTGTGGCTTACATTGGATCTCACGCTTACCACAATCTAACGAGTTCTTATTTGATTAGGTCCTTTAAATAAACGGGTAGTTTATTTTACAACTTAGTAAAAGGTTAGAACCAGTGCAACCAACCCTCATCTAATTGATTACTAGATTGCATGAATGAATAATAGTTTGATGCAATAATCTTACCTGTAACGCATAATATTTTCGTTAAATGAGAACATGGAATGCATATTGTTTCATGAATGTAGCACCTTCATCTAATACATTGCATGAATTGTCTTGTGCATCGACACATGTTAGACAAATCAGATGAAATTAGGTAAATTCATATAGAGAATCGATGAGAATTGAAATGCAAGAGCTAAATAAATGGTTTAGATACGAAGTGCTAAAAAATGAGTTGAGAAATGATCCTACCTCTTCACATAGCTAAAATCAAATTTGACAACTCAAATATTATGTCTTTATCTCGTCAAGATTTGCAGCTATACCAAAAATGGAGGGGCAGTTTCATAATTACAATAAATAGGATGAAAATGGATTCATATATGAAAATGGATTCATATATGAAACTGTGTGATTCATATATGAACTATATGTTCATATGTGAACCAGTGTAATACACATATGAATTCTTTTTAACTGATTCATATATGGACCTGTGTAATTTATATATTAACAATTTTCAACTGATTCATATATGAACTATAGGTGGCCAAAACTCGTTAACGGGTACATGATTCTGGTTTTCAAAGTATTTCTTAGAACGTAAATCGATCCCATAGAGGTAGATTGATACACCTTGTATAATTTTGATGCATGCATACAAGAAATATATTTAATGTATCAACAGAATTATGATAAGCAAATACACAAGTTAATGTTTGGTGTCTTAAGATTAATGGATTGTCTGCTTGTGAGCATAAGTTTACGTTAACATATTTGTCAGATTTACTCACTTGACATTGTGGTGACCGTTTTGGTCGAAGTTGTTTATCCTTAATAAAAATTGAAAGATTTATTGAAATGTGGGTCGTTACAGTATGTGTAATTTGGATGGTCATAATATAAATTTGGAAATTTTCTTACAAATTTTGAGTTGTCATGAATCGAGAGTTTAAATTTTAAGGTTTGGTATTTGACGAATCAACGAAAATCTTAGTAAAAGACTAGGCACAAATTAAAAACACTATAACGTCGTTACAGTGTAACGACCCACATTTTAAGGTTTATTGAGATGGGCTTTCTATATAACGTCATTACAGTATGTGTAATTTGGATGGTCATAATATTTTTGTGTGAACTTGTGAACTTAATCCTAAACATCGAGAATCTTATCAAATAAGTGTCATAACAAGAATTGAGAGTCTTCCCCGGCAAGTGGTGGAAGCAAGCTTGCAAATAGGGATGTAAATGAGTCGAACCAAGCCAATCCAGACACTTATCGAGCGGGTTCGTTTGGGATTTTTTAAGCTCGAGCTCGAGATTGGATTGTTTAGAGCTCGTGATGTGAAGCTCGAGCTTGGCTTATTTAAGATTTATGAAGCTCGGGCTCAGCTCATTTAGACTTGTTTAAGCTCGACTTGTTTAGGTTCATATATTATTTTGATATTTTTATTAAAGTGATATATATATATATATATATATAGGTGAAAGTTCAATTGCAAACCACCTTTTCATTGTGAACGTGAGGACAAACGAGAGCGCGACACGTGACAATTTGAAAAAATTTCGACTTAGTTATTCAGACTGAATAAAGCGTTATTCAGACTGAATAACACTAACATGCACTCTGATGCAATTGGACGCGGGGCGGTCAGCCGCGGGTCAAGCGTTATTCAGTATGAATAACACTAACATGCAGTTTTATTCAGACTGAATATGACTTGACCCACCGTTTCAGATTGCCACGTGTCGCGCTCTGGGCTGTCCTCACGTTCACAACGAAAGGGTGGTTTGTATTTGAACCCACCCCTATATATATATATATATTAAAAATTCAATATATTTTATATTATATATTAAGCTCGTTTAAGCTGGCGAGCTTAAACGAGCCTACTCTTTGGACTCCGACCTTGACCTCGGCTCATTTATTAAAATCCTGTTAATTTTGGACGAATGATTTTTAAGAGAAATCGTGTTATATTATCATTCAAAATCGTTACGAATGGTTAGTTTTTGTAGTAATATCCTTTTCTTTATTTAAGCAAGCATTAATTTACTAATGGTAAAGCGCATAGTACAACAATCAACAAAATCATCCCCAATTCCAAGGATTTCAAGATGTTGGCAATGGCGGTTCGATTCAAAAAACTGCAAAACCTAAGAACCCTAATCGGAAACCGATCATTCGCTACTGCTACGATCACTCAGAGTGAAAATGACAATAGCAGCAAGAAGGCGACATTGTATTCGAGAATAAGCCCTCTCGGAAACCCTAATTTGGCGATGACGACGGAGCTGGACGATTGGATCGGAAAAGGAAACAAGGTACGACACTCTGAGCTGAAGCAAATCATTCATGGTCTTCGAAAGCGCAGACGGTTCCGTCATGCCTTGGAGGTTAGCATTTCTATTGAACCATTTCTATGGAAGCAGATATAGCTGATTTTTGTTTCTATGAGATTAGAAGATCTTGTTAAATTAGGAGGCGTTTGGTTTGCAGGATGATTTTATGAAGGAATGTGATATGTTAAAGGAATTGGAATGGAATGTTATTACGTTTGACCGAGTTGTTTGGTTGATAGGAAATGGAATGGAATCTATTAAAGGAATTGGAATTTGTTTGTTTGGTCAACAAAATGTAGCTTTGGAATTGGAATAAAATGATGGTGCAAGTGACCAAAATACCCTTTTATGTTCTTTTAAAAAATACTATAAAATACCATTTACTAATGTTGAACGGTAGTGGTGGTTGTTGGAGGTGGCCGAAAGTGGTGGTGCCGGAGGTGGTAGTTGACGGTGGCGGTGGTGGCCAGAGGTGGTGGTGGTCGGAATTCGGATGAGGGCATTTTTGTCATTAACAAAAAATTGGAAGGAATGGAATTCAATTTCATCTCATTTGATAAGGAATGGGCAAATCCACAAGTGAAGGAATTTATGGAATTGAATTCCATTCCTTAGGCAACCAAACAACATGAAGGAATTTGGTCAATGGAATTGACCATTCCAATTCCACCAAATTCCCGATGGATTCCAGCGAACCAAAAGCCCCCTTAGGGTTCTACTAGTATGGATGGTGTGATGTGCTTGAGTTATGTTTACATCAGCGTTTTTGTTATATGGATGTTGTTTTTTGTGTGTAGAATCGGTTTGAATTTGTTAGGTTGTGTAAATTTTGATAATGAGGATTTTAGAACTCTATAATTATATAATGAATGAGGTGCTTTAGTTATAAATTATGAGACAAGGGTTGGGTTCCCGTGACAAGTAAATATCAATTGTTGGATGTATATGGATGCACATTAGGATGAGATGCACCAAGACAAGATACACCGAGATTCACCTCATCGATTCCCTTCTAAAGCGTAATTCATGTGAGGTCATGAGATTAAAAGAGATTTAAGGGATTAGATCCACTTCTCACTGTTAACTCAACTTTCACATGATTGATCCTTTGCCTATAAGATAATGCAAGTCATATTTGAGAGAAAATGCATGTATAAGTTATAGATTATGAGAGAATAGGTATTATAATGTTAGTTGAGAGAGTGGGTTTCCACAAAAAAAGAATGTAAATCCAATAGAGATGATGATCCATGAATATACAAGCAGAGAAGGTTATTAAAAAAAGGGTAGATGCCACCCTTTGAATCGTCCCCACTACACCAGTTTCACGTTCATCATAGGTGAGGTAAATTGGTGAATGCATCCCATTGGCGGAGGAACAGTGCCCAAACTTGAACCCAGGACCTCATATATAGCATACATGGATAACGTACATATTCATAAATTCATAATTATATATATATATATATATATATAGAGAGAGAGAGAGAGAGATGGTGTCGTCAACGTTTGTAGAGTTGAATCTTTTTAATACCCCTATTTCTTTTCTACTATCCTCCCAGATCCCGCTTTCAAGTGAGATATACTGTGTACATATTTAGTTTGGCTTGTCCCAAGAACAGCCAACATTTTAAATTTTTTGGTAAAATTTCAAGATAAAGTTGCCATTTTGCGTCATTATTACAAATTACTGTTGGGATATATTCGTATTGTTATACTATGTCATGCAGGTTTCGGAGTGGATCAACAAGAACGGCATTTTTGCATTTACACCCGGAGACCACGCGGTGCAGTTGGACCTTATCGGTAAGGTCCACGGCTTCCTCGAGGCCGAGAATTACCTCAATTCCCTAACCGAAACCGATAAAACCGATAAAACATACGGTGCCCTTCTCCATTGTTACGTCCGCCAGCATGAAACCGAGAAAGCCCTCTCCCACTTTGAAAAAATGAAGGAAAAAGGCTTTGGTTTATCATCCGTTCCATATAACGACATCATGTGGCTTCATTTACGGGTCCACCAAACCAATAAGGTTCGTGACGTCTTAAACGACATGAAAAAGAACGGAGTCTCGCCCGACAACTTAACCTACGGGATGTGTATCAACTCTTATGCAGAGATTTTATACATTGAGCGCATGGAAGAGATCTTGGCGGAAATGCAGAAAGATCCGAATATCGTCATGGATTGGAACACGTACACAGCTGTGGCAATTGGTTATGTTAAAGGAAGGCTTATCGATAAGGCGAAAAACGCTTTAACGGAAGCCGAAAACCGGGTCGGAAAAGACGCTATCGGGTACAACCATCTGATCACGATCCATGCACGGCTCGGAAACAAAGACGACGTTCTTAGATTGTTGGACCGTTTGAAGTCCGTTTGCAAGCGGCGGGTTAACCGAGAATACATCACGACGTTAAGGTCGTTGGTGCGAATCGATGAGTTCGAAGAAGCCGAGAAGCTTCTCGCTGAGTGGCGGTCGTCGGGGAACTTCTACGATTTCCGGGTCCCGTTGGTTGTCGTTGAAGGGTATCTCGAGAACGACTCGTTCGATAAAGCGACAATTTTGCTCGATAGCTTGTTGAAAGACGGAAAGTGGACGACGGCAGATAGTTGGTGGCAAGCGGCATTTGGGTTTTTGGAGAAATGCGAGATCGAGAAGTCGGGGGTTGTTTGGAGACTTCTGATTCATTGCCGGTGGAGAAGAAAGAATGGAAAATGGATTTGAAAGTTGTTGAGAAGTTGTTGGATGGTGTCGGTGAGAAAGAAAGCGATGAATACGTCGAATGGTTTGTTCGGAAATTGAAGAAATTTGTGGCATTTGATAGAGGGATGTATCATAGGTTGATGAGAGCTTACATTAATGGTGGTAAAGAAGTTGGCAAAGTTTTGGATGATATGAAAGCAGATGGAATTGAGGAAGATGAAGAAACAAAGAGGATTGTGGGATTGCTGCAGAAGGAAGTCTGAAGATTTGAAGAAGTATATTGATGGTGAAATGACAAGATTACCCTCCTCCAAACCTTTTCTCTAGATTTAAAGAAGTTTGGTCCTTGTGCTTTAATTGACTAGTGTAATGGATCCATAGGCACGTAAGTTCTTGTGTTTTAATGGACGATTAGTTCCCTTCACGCGGTACGGAATAGGCATCGGGTCTCTTGGTAAGTAAGATAGTGGACAAATATTTGTTGAGCATTGTCTCAAGAGCCGTAAGGTGTAATTTCGGTGTACTTTTGGGTTTTAACATCTTAAGATATAGATCGAGAGTGGTTGAGCTTGATAGCCATTAGAGTATAACCCAAGGGTTTGATTTTACTATCATAGTGGGTGATTTAATTTTGTACTTCGTCACCGGTTATGAATTCGGGTCTCCCGCGTATATTTATGATATTTTACTTCATTGTTGATTTAGTATTCAAAAGTGCTTAGAGTTTATAAGTTATATTTATGCCATTATTCCTCTTGAATTCTTTACTAAAATTCATATGTTCTCATTAGACGTTTATTCTAACCCTTTTTCTTAAAATGACATGTATAACAGGTCATCTTAACGACGGGCCTTCTCCAGATTGAGTAAGAGGGATTTTTAGTCGAGCATGGTTTTGTAGATGTGATTTGTGAATAGCCTTAGCAAGGTTAGATTTGTAGTTGAGTTTTTTTGAAAGGAGACAACGACTTCCGTTTATATATCGATCAAGGTAACTAAACTTTGGAAGTTCGAACCAAATGAGTGTTAGCCTAGTAGTAAGGCTTGGGCACTACATAGTGGTGAAGCCGAGTTCGAGCCCTGGGAGACGCATTCTGGAGGTACGGGGGCTTCGACCCCGGCTCAACATTCTTGGAAAACAATCGAATCGAGGGTCCGGAGGAGAATTGGCCATTCAATCTTGTGAACTAATCGAGTAGCAGTCGGGCTTCGGCCCAAAATTGCCGAGGATTATTCTAGGCCCAATGTGGTCTGGGATACCTCTTCCAAAAGAAACTTTAGAAGTTCGATATTTGTTCATTTGGAGAAATGTTCAGGGATTAAATGTATTTGAAATGGGAAAATTAAAACGATGTATTTGGTTTAAATAAGGTTTAAATACTTAATTGTTTAAAATTGAAAATGTTTGATAGTTTATTTATTCAAAATAAAGAGTTTACTAGTTTATTTATTGAAAACAATGTTCACGTCTAAAATAATAATTTATTTATTAAAAGTTTGGAACTCTTATAGTTATATATTAAATTCATTGATTTTTTTCTAAACATCTTATTTTTTATACCAATTAAGAGAATGTTTGAGATTTCTTATTTGAAGGTATTTATGACTTATTTCATTTTTGAAAAAGATATAAATCATTTAAAGATGTTTGGATGATATTTTAAAAAAATTACTTATGACTTTTATAAAAATGAGATAAGTCATTTTATTTTAACTTTTAAAAAGTTCTTTATCAACTTATGTAACGAAATAACCTTTCTATTCTTGTTTTTTTGCCCTAACTTGTTATCATCAAAACATATCACCTCAAACATTATATATTACAAAAAGTATAACTTATTAATATGGAAGAATATCATTTATAGTTAGTTTACACAAATAGACTAAGGAGCCGTTTACTTAAACACTTACTCGGTTAGTGCTTACCGGTGAAGTTGAACATTATCACGTGCCGTATTGGACAAAATTTTAGTCACGCAAAACGGTATCGTATGCAACAAGCCGCTACGCTCTTACTAGGTAAGAATTGTGGATCTCACTTACCGGGTAAGACTCTCGGTTCATGCTATCGCTCTTACCGGGTAAGATTCTAGTCCTTTTCATGATCGTTCCGTAAGGTAAATTGACCCGGTAAGCACTTACCAGGTAAGCATCAAGTAAACGGCCCCTGAATTCACAACATTAAAAAACAACTTACCAACTTATAACTTTTTGATGCAACAATAAGCTATTTCAAACACTTTTTATAAAACTCATTTTTCACGCCACATAATTTTGTACAAAAGGTTAACATCAACAACCCCAACTGGCTCACAATCAACTGCCAATTTTGTAATGTAGGGGCTCCCTGGGCTCGAAACCAAGACCATTTAATATTGTACAAACATACTACTCACCCATTACCAATTGAGCTACACGTCATTTACTCATCTATATATATATATATATATTAAAAGAAGGTTTTTGCTGATGTAATCAAAATGAAATTGAGTGATTTCATTGGTCAATTAAATAAATCCTACTAAATGATGATGTCATAATCTATTTCCATTTTTTTCCAAAATTTACATACCTAAAATTTCTCATTAATTTATTAGTTTCCCTTTTATAGTTTACATTTTGTATCCTTATAATTATTTGATGAAATTACTTATTACCCCTTAGTTTTTCAATTTTCAATTTACATTATTATCATATTAAGGTAAATAATGTATATGAATTAAAACCATTTAAGTTTTTTGTTTTTCTTTTTTATAAATTACACCCTTATAATCGTCTCGACGATACCTTCAAAATGAGTATAATATTGAATATTTTTTTAATTTATTTATATTAGTAAATATTAAGAATAGATATAAATTAAGTTGTTTACATTTTATTACAATTCTATCCTTGATATTCTTGAAATTTAAAGATTCCTATTTTTAATCTAACTTTTTTATATATTATTTATAAATAATAAAAGTTTATTTTATTTAAAACACTATTGTTAATGTTCTTGAAATTTAAAGATTCCATCATTTTAATCTTACTAATTCTATAGATCATTTATAAATAATAATTTTTTTTAAAACCCTACAAATCAAAAACACTATATAATTTATTTCAGAATCCCTCCCGTTTTAGAATAATTCACGAAATCCA
>CM058040.1:47785101-47947841 GCA_030169165.1 Centaurea solstitialis
TACCAAATTTAACGGACCTAATGACATTTGAAAAAATGAAAGATAAACCGAGTAGAAGACCAATAAGGTGGTTGGGTTTAGACTTTGGTCATCCGGGCCAATTTTCCTATACATAAATACTTTCATTAGGAAAACGGGCTTTTAGTCAAAACTTTCAAATGTTAACCTCGTTCTCGTCTGCCCAGTCCCATCTACGTACCAAACTCACTCAATTGGTATAATACTTGCACAAACTCAAAATTTTTCATCAAACAGAACAAAAACTAAGACGCTTAAGAGCAACTTAAAGTACAAAATGCCCACAATTCTCACAATGACCAAATCAAGATTCAAAGCTACACCAAAACGAAATCGATACTGTCACTTGAAAAACGGGCTTTCAGTATAAAAAACTCAAAACGCTACTCGGATAGCGTAGATGCAAGTTCGCCATTGCTTTTGAGCTCGAGAATTATATCACACCCTCCTATCAACTCGCCTTTGTAGTAAAGTTGTGGGAAAGTAGGCCAGTTCGAGAACTTCTTCAAACCCTGTCTAACTTCCTCATCGGTCAAAATGTCGAAAGACCCGAACTTTATACCTTCCTCCTTGAGGGCATTTACGACTTTTGAGCTAAAACCGCATTGTGGGGCCTCCGGGGTACCCTTCATAAAGAGCAAGACGGGAGTAGAGTTGACTAGCTTCTTCAAGCGTTCTTCGAGCGGAATGATGCCTTTTTCGACCAGAACCTTCTCGAGTTCTCCGCTCTTTTGCATCTCCAAGACGATATCCGATCCACCGATGAGTTCGCTCTTTATGTATAGTTGCGGATAACTCGACCAGTTCGAGTATACTTTGAGGCCTTGTCTCACTTCCTCATCGGAGAGTATATCGAAAGTCTTGAAATCAACCTTCTCTTCTCGTAGAATTTCGACCACCTGAAGAACCATAAACAAAGACAGTATGAAAATCCCGACGAAGCCCGGTCTTAAAGAGCCCGATAGGGCGTTTTTCAACCCCAAAGACCGACCATCCAGGCCTGGACCTTTTTCTCTCTGAAAATGGGCTTGGAAGTCCCGCATTCAGATATCTATGCGCAAACAATAAAATCACACACACACACACACATGTATATATATATATATAGGGGTGGGTTCAAATGTGAACCACTTTTTGGTTGTGAACGTGAGGACAACCAAGAGCGCGACACGTGGCGGATGACTAGGCGCGATTCATGGGAGGGCATTGAATTAAAGAGGGGACCACACTCAAAGTCGCCACGTGTCGCGCTCTCGGTTGTCCTCACGTTCACAACCAAAAAGTGGTTCACATTTGAACTGTCCTCTATATATATATATATATTGGGTTCAAATGTGAACCACTTTTTGGTTGTGAACGTGAGGACAACCGAGAACGCGACACGTGGCGGATGACTAGGCGCCACGTGAGATCTACGGCGGATGACTAGGCGCCACGTGAGATCCACGGCGGATGACTAGACGCGATTCATGGGAGGGCATTGAATTAAAGAGGGGGACCACACTCAAAGTCGCCACGTGTCGCGTTCTCGGTTGTCCTCAAGTTCACAACCAAAAAGTGGTTCACATTTGAACTTTCCTCCACCCCTATATATATATATATATTATAGGGTTAAGTTCATGGGAAAACGCAAAAGAAAATGAAAAACTGAGGAACATTTTGGTAATGGTTCATGCATATAAACTAAAAGGCAGTTTCAATTACTTGTACGCACATGTGCATACCATCTACATGAATCGTTACCAAAATGTTCCTCAGTTTTTTAACTTTTTGGGTTTTCACCTAAACCACCTTCTACACACATGCGTGCGCATGCGCGCGCCCGCGCACACACACACACACACACACATAGAGAGAGAGAGAGAGAGAGAGAGAAAGGAGGGATCAAACGAAAACAATACCTATTTAAAAGAACACGAAAACCAACAAAATTACATATGATTTTGTATTAACTTTCGGAAAAACCTCACGACTTGGCTGCGATTTACAAAGTCGCGTGCACCATATATGATCTTGTTGATTCTAGTATTCTTTTAAATAGGTATGTTCTTGTTTGATCCTCCCTCTCTCTCTATATATGTGTGTGAGTGTGTCTGTGTCTGTGAACTATAAAGGAGAAATTCAATTACCTTTCGGCTGAAACCACATCGAGGCTCATCCGGGGTTCCCTTCATAAATAGCATAACAGGGGCCGAGCTGATAAGACCTTCCAACCGGCTCGTCAACGCCGAGCTCAACCCGGTTGAATCCGTAACTCCGCCCTTTTGACCATCGGGCTGGGTCCCATTCGACTTGCCAACATCACCCGTTCCCACTCCATGATCGCTAAACGCTTGTTTCAATTCACCACCCTCGTGCATTGCGATAATAATATCCGACCCACCAAGAAGCTCCCCTTTGCAATACAATTGTGGATAAGTCGGCCAATTCGAAAACTTTTTCAACCCCTCACGAACCTCGTTATCGCCAAGAATATCAAAAGTTCCAAACTTTACGTTCTCGGCCTTCAAGATCTCGACGGCCTTCTTGCTAAACCCGCATTTCGGTTCCTCGGGGTTCCTTTCATGAACAACATTATCGGGTGCGAGTTCGTGAGTTTTTGAAGACGGGTTTTCAGTGCGTCGGGAGCCGGTGTGGTCGCCATGGCTCGAGATGAGTTGTTGTCGAGTTTGGCAAAATCTTGAATCGCTTCAAGAACCGAGGGGCCCGCTGCCATCCCCAAGCTCGCGGGGGCCGCGGGTTCGCCGGCGTGGATGGACCCCACGACTTTCGAGACTTTGTTTGCTAATTCGGATGGATACGCGCCTTCCAATGTATCAATCATCTTACCATCCTACAAAAGGAAATTTTTATAAAAGTTTGTTAACACCGTTGGATTGTAATCCCACTTGGAAACAAGGTTCAGAGGGTCGGATGTATGCAGACTTGTTTCTCTACTCAAAAAGAACAGAGCAGTTGTTTCAGTGGAGACTCGGTGTTTGTGGAAGAATAGGGGCAAAAAGGTAAAAATAGCACAAATTAGCCCAAATTTCGAAAGAAAGAGTAGATGCAATAATTCCCTTTTGGAATGTCGAAAAACACAACATTTCCCTCTCAGGAAAATCTCAACTTTCATACCCAACTCACCTCTGTACTTTACCCCAAAGAGTAGAGCGACTGTTTCTCCGAAGACCCCAAGTTGCAAAATAATGAGTGCCAAAAAAGAAATTAATCCCCAAATCACCTTTTTGCACGTTGGTCATCATTGCAAAATATCGATAGTATTGAGTCCACAAGGTTCCTCTATTATTGTAACTACATAAATGCATTATCTATATTTGTAATGTGGCTCGTTATACAACAAGATAGGTGTGAAAGATAAGTTATTTCAAGGAGTAAATTCAAGACTTTACCTTCAAAACTCCGAAAAAACACTTACTAAACAAAATATGGTCTTTCGATGATCTTGTTACAAATTTTGTAAAGAAGAGAAGGAAAGGGTGAGTTTACCTTCAAGAAAACGAAGAAAGGCACGGCAGAAACTGAATATGCGTCGGAAATTTCTGGTTGTTCTTCGGCTTCAACCTACAATCGTGGAATTTTATGATTATGAAGCTTATGTAGCCATGTCGCATAGTCGCATGAAAAGAATAATTGATAAATTTGTTAATTTGTTGTATAAGAAGCCAAAAAAATCCCCCAAAAAGACTGATTGGTGAGTAGATATATAAATAAACACATTCCCGAATGAAAATAAGATCAAATACACACATATCCATCAAATTAACATCCGACAGAGCCGATAAAAGCATAGAAAACAAAAACTGATTATGATTCATGAAGTTACTTAGCAAATATAAACATAACCAATTGAAAACAAATTGTAAAAATCACAGAGATAAGTCGAAAAGGATACCCAAAAGAAAATGAAAAGCCAAAAGAATTGCTAAGCCAAACAATTCCCCAAAACATACTCAACTGAAAACTTTAAACCAAAAGAATTGATAAACTCTCTTATAAGAACACAAAATCAAATACAAACACAAACACTCACACATGAATACAAGATTAAAAACACACACATAGCCATTATATTCACAACCTAATAAGCCGATTAAAGCATACTAATAATGAAGTTACTTAGCGAATTACGAGCACTCCCAATTGAAAATAACTTGCAAATAATTGCTAAATTGTTATATAAAAAGCAAACAAAATCCCCAAAAAGTACTTTATAGGGAGTTCATATATGAATACAAACATTCACACATGAATACAGGATCAAACACACACATAACAATCAAAACTAACATCATACAAACAATATCAACAGACCTAATCAACTGACCATGAAATTACTTAGCCAATTACAAACATACCTAATTGAAAATAACCAAAAAGACCCCCAAAAAGTACTGATTACAGAGTTCACACACAAATACAAACATTCACACATGAATACAAGATCAAAAACACACAAATACCCATCAAAACAATAACAAGATACCTAAAAATACCTAATCAACTGATCATCATCAAGTTAAAGTTACTCACCAAATAACAACATGCCCAATTGAAAAACAACTTACAAAAACCAAACTAATGATTACAAAAACTATAAAAATCATACCCTTAAGAAATGGGCATGTGGGAAATCAGTTGATAGATGATCAAAGACTTGATCCATATGCTTAGAAGCTTCACACCATGAAGCCCAGAAGTGAATCATAACAGCTGCTGACTTTTCTTTCACAAGATTATCAAGCTCTTGCTTTGACTTCACATCTTTTACACCCATTTTTTCTTTCTTTTCTCCCAAAATTTCTTCCAAAACCCACTAAGAAGAACACGAATTTGATTGTATTTGGGGAAAGGGAAATTTCGAATTTTAGGGGAAAAGAAAAACCTAAAATTGAAAAGATTGATACGCTGCTTTTGGGCCTTGGGAATCAAGATTGTGACTTTTATTTTAAGCCGTTGATTTAATCGATTTCTGATTTTTCCACCGGATCTTTTCGGATCGGACCGACCCGGATTGGCTATGACTTGTTTTGGTTGTTTTATTGAGTTGATTATATTATTAGTCCTTGTGATTTTGAGGAAGTTCTGGATTTGGTCCTTACGGGTTTTTATCAGGGCCGTCCCTGGGAGGGCGGAGCCCAAAATTCTTAAGTATATAGTATATAGTAGTACTTTACGAAAATTATAAATAAAAAACAAAAAAAATAGTATATAATAAAACTCCAACAAAAATTTATATCATATTAAGGACCCAAATGAAATAGGGGGCCCAAAGTTTTTAAGCATAAAGTATATAGTAGTACTTTACAAAAATTATAAATAAAAAAGATAGTATATAATAGGACTCCAACAAAAATTTAGTATCATATTAAGGACCCAAATGAAATAGCAGGCCCAAAATTCTTAAGTACATAATATATAGTAATTTACAAAAATTGTAAATAAAAAAATGGTATATAAGAGAACAACAACAAAATTTTAACACATATTAAGGGTCCAAACGAAACAGGAGGCCCAAAATTCTTAAGTATAGTGATAATTTACAAAAATTGTAAATAAAAAATCAAAAAAATAGTATATAATAGGAGTATAGGACCCCATCAAAAATTTAGCATCATATTAAGGGCCTAAACATATCTTAATTAATTACATTGGACAAGGAACTTTGTAAAAAAGTTAAATTGGTTTTTATTTTAAGGTATTGTTTATTGTTTCTCTAAGTTTTTCTTTATTCGTACTGTATATAAAAACTATTTTTGCGTAGAAACCTGAATATATACTTCATTACTCATCTCCATACTTTTTAGATTATTCCATCCACATGAAATTTATTTTTGTGTTAAAATGTAGTAGATTTCTTGTTATTAACTAAGAAAACTCTAATCTTTTGAAATAATTATCAACCATGAGAGACGACCTAACTACCTAAGTTATATTTATGTTTAGGATTTCAAAACTTCTTCATTTTTTTCATACATTATTGATCCCTTATTATCTAATATTTAGTGCATGAATCTTAAATACTTTTCTATCTCAAAAACAAAAATACGACTTCAAAGTATAATGAAAATGAACTTTTGATTCTAGGATCGATGGTTGTCAAAAACTTTGTTTCAACTTGAAAAGTTCAAAATAATGATGAATTTATATTAATGGCCTTTTAAATAAGGTTTACGGTCGTTAAAGAATTTGGATTGATCTTTTGCTAAAAATATTGAGAAAAATTGTAATGTGTTAGTCAATCTGTTTCCTCCGCAACAGATCCATCTTTGACAACTCTTTAACGGCTATTGAGGTTAGAAGATATGTTTTGATTTGTTGTGGATAAGTTCTTTTTATGATAATCTTAAACGAAAATAGTGTCATAAAAACTACATAGAATGGAAAATCTCTCATTGTAATTGCCACGATAAAGTGTAACTTTGTTCTGTTTCCACTAGCTATCGAGGTCCCAATTTTACATATTGCCCATGGCCCATAAAATATCAGGAACGGGCCTGGTTTTTATATATTGTATAGTTAGGGATGCGTAAAAACGGATAAAATTGGTCCAACTCAACCAAAGAAATAGACCGATCAAACCGGTAGTGGATCCAAGATTTTTCTCTAGTAGGGACACCTTTTAAGGTAGATTAAATGTCTATAAAGTTGTTCGATGTATGTTTGGCCTAAATACCCTGTTTCGCAGGATTTAGAAAGTTTTTTGATTGATTTCAAGAGATTTTTAAGTTTTTTGTCGATTTTGAGAAACTTTTTCGGTTTTTTGGTTGATTTGGAAAACAATTTTTGGTTTTATAGTTAAAGGGAACTAACCTGTCAAACTTGACAAAATAATAATAGGTAAAGGTATCATATTATCAATTATAAATGTGTACTAAGAGTTACAAGTGTAACAATACATAGTCCAATATCACGTCATTAAAAAAAATGGTCCATCAAAGATAAAGGCAATATTGGAGTTGAAGAAGTTGAAATTTGATGTTGTCGTCGATAGTGTCATTTTTATTCAATTATCTTACTATAACATGTATTTTGACACTTATGTTGAAACATTAGACATAATCTAGTATGATTGTAATAAGCGACCAAAAGTCCTAAGCATGCGAGGGTATTTTCATCCTTTTACACTTCTTTTTATAATTCTTTTTATTGTACAACTTTACAATGCATATTTACACATGTTGGGTACATTTAAGAAGAAAAAGAGTTAAACAACTCCCAAAAGACCCAAACTACAATTCTTTCCATACATTGCCCCTTCTTTCTCCCCCTACCACTTCTTGTAACTCTTTTTTTTAGGAAGGATGTAAAGAGCTAAAGTTGAAGAAAGTAAAGCTTGAGGAGCACATTATGTGTGCATCTCACTATTTCTTCTTCGCCATGATGAGGTCACCATAAACTTGTTTCTTTCGTCATCAACACAATCAACCCATCCTTTCCAAATCAATTTTCTTTTTCCCCCTTTTATGTTTTGTAATTGAAGGTCGAGTTGAGAAGAAACGGAATAGTGGATTTTTTGGGCTGAAGCTGTTGGTGGATAGTTTTGAGAAAAAAGTAAAACCATTGAGTCAGAAGAAGATGAGATAACGGGGTTTGGAGGATCTTGATCTAACATCCCGTCTCCATTATGCCTAAATTATCTGCTAAGTAAGTTTAATTATTATGTTAAAAGGACATTATGTGTTTATTATGAAAATTTATGATTTAGTGGGAGTTTAGGTTTGAAAATTTAGAGTTATACTTCCTGGGAGTATATAAGAGGATCTAGAAAATTTCTCGTCAAATGGAGCTAAAACGAGAAAATTTAAGAAAACGGGTCAAAATTTCAACATCTTAGCTACGGAGAGGTAAAACCCATTTATTTTTTGGGAGATATTTTCTGGAATATTTTAATTGGAGGTTGTAGATTATTTCTTTACGAACGCGTAGGCGAAAACCTCATCGAAAACGGAGTTATGAGCGAAAAGTTATGCCATTTTTAGTGTTTAGTGGTCAAATGGGTACCCAAAACGGGTCAACCCGACCCAACTCGATTCTAATTTATTAAACACGAATTTTAGACCCATTTTTAGCCATTTTCAGCTCCAACACTTCCACACACACTGAAGGTGCGATTTTCACACACTTAGGTTCAATCTAACTCAAATCAAAGTGGAAGTTCAAGATTTTTGAAGGATTTGATCATCAATCAAAGGTATAATCTATCTTTACACTTGTTCTTGGTTTATTTCATGATTAGCTTAAGATTCATGAAATTAGGGGTTTAGATTATGGATTGCATGTGGCTTAAACATGTTTATTTCATGAAATCTAAGCTAGATATGAAGTTAATTAAGAGAAACCATGTTCAATCTTGAAAGGTTTGCAAATATGAGCTTAAATTGATACAGATCGGTTTCGAACTGTATTTAGGGTTTTAAGAGAATTCCGAAAACCAAGAAAACGGGATCGAAAGAAACGAAGAATCAAGCAACGAGGCAGACCAGACCTCGCGGCGCAAAGCTATGGCTCGCGGCGCGAGCCGATCACTGACCAAGTCGCGTATCAAATTAGTCCGGGATTTATCGCGTTTATTAATTTGTTTAAATATTTTATTAAATAATTATTTAAATTATATATTTAGTAATTAGTTTAAATATTTATTTAGTTTTCTTCTCCATCAAGTTAAGGATTAGTATTAGAATAGATTTAGGTTTATTTGCATTTCATAATTATTTTATAATCTAGCTTATAAATAGTATTATTAGGTTTCTTTTGTAATCAAGTTATTATTCAATAAAGTATCTTTTAGAGATTATTCTCTTGTTTTGAGTTTTACGTTTCGTAATTCTCGTTATCCTTCCGGGTTTGACGCTTGTCGATCCGTTCCACGTTTCTCACTGCGTCATAAATTGGTTGAAGGTTTGAATTCTTAGTTCAACTATGGAAAATTGATAATTTTTATTGAGAAAATGCTTGGATTGTCAATGATTTCATGAAATGTAGTTGATTTCATAGTAGAATTATGAGTTTGGTAAGTTTAGGACAAAGTTTGGCTAAGAAATGATGGAATTGAAGGTTTTGTGTTTTAAAAATGAAGTTTCAGCTCTGTTTTGTAAAAACTGTTTTGTAAAAATCGTATAAAATCATAGAAAAATCAGAAAAATATGATATCAGTGGCTTTGGAAAGCTTGGTTTATCTACTTTGTTTTGTATTCAGACCTCGAAATCTAATTCCAAACTTAGAAAGGGTAAAAAATGGTCATCTTTTCGGGGTTGTAAAGCTGATTTCTGACAGCTTAGTGCTGCTGTTTTGTAAAAATTGTAGAAATCTCCAAATAAGGTGAGGCCAAGTGCTATGATTAGATAATTGAGTCTAGTTTGTTTCTTATTTGATGACCAAGACCTAAATATGAGTTTAAAAAGGGCAAAACAGACCTGCAAGTAGCAGCTCTAACGTGAATAATGTAAAGTGCTTAAATATGAATTATGAATAACTTGAGTTTCCTTCATTGTTTGCTTACGAGACTTTGTACCTACACTCCAGGGGTAATTAAGACATATTTGAGGCTTTGGAGGAATTTTGTATGTGGTACTTTGGACTTGCTTTGTGAGCTCATCTCGGAGCTCTCTCGGTATTGTACAATTAAGTCGGTGAGTTAAATAGTTAATTGTTACATATTGTTTTGTATATATATATATATTTGTATGTGAATGTTTCTAGTCTTGAATTGATTTACATCGTCTTTCTTTGACTTTGATTTCATTTCTTGAGTTTGTTCCGTATCATGATCTTGTGACATCGGTTTTGCTTTCCGGATCCGGATTCGTGGTTTTCTTTCTTGGATTATACGCCATAGTATGGGTACTACTGCGTGTGGTATGCCAGAAGTTGATGGCAAAGTCAAGATCCCGGGGTCGGACGGATGAGGCTTTCTGCGGTTGTGGATACTCATTGCTCGGATAGGAGGAAGAGCAATGAGTAGGGAACCTTGACACATACCCGGTAGAGGAAGGCGGGTAGTGCAAGGCTTCCTATGATGTGATATTCTTACTCGAACTTTGGCATGAGCCCGGGAGGGGAAGGGCGGGGTGATGCACTGTTCTCATTATGTTCATCGATTCGATGATTTCGTTATTTATACGTATCGTTGTTGAATACATTTGGTTATTGATTATGTTTTCTCGTTGTATCGTGTGTTATTGGTATGATATGTTATAATGATTTGACTATGAAATTCTATGAACTTAGCTCCCGCTACGTATTTGTTCACTCGGTTACTTGTATGTTCTGATTTCCATTCGGTATATGTTTTAAACGCTTTTGCTAATAAGTGTCTACCGTGTATGTATATATACATATATGCATTATTGATATGTAATACTTAACTATCTAACCCACTAAGCGTTCGCTTACCTTTTAAGTGTTAACCCCTCTCAGGAAAGAAGGCTGATAAGGGGAAAGAAATCGCAGTTTGATTTGGAAGATTGACAGTGGACTTTGAAGACTACGAACGACTTTTGGTATAGATATGTAGTAGTTTATTTCTGTTACCTATAGATGTAATAGTTTGTAGTTAGTTTGGTTGCGGGTTATATGTATGTCCCGTTTATTTTGCTACTTAACTCGGTTTGTAAGTAAAAGTCCATTATGTGTGGTTTGGAATCGTGTTTTGGTTGGTAAATACCACTAAAATAAAACGGATATTTTAAAGTTGGGTTAATTTCATGTATACCCTTATTAAAACTGAGAATATCATATTTACCCAACCTAAACTAAAAATATCACATATGCCCTTCCTAAACTATCAAAATATCATATTTACCCAAATAACATTTTTTTATCAAATTTTAATCGTATTTAATAATAAAAAATAGTGAAATGACTATTATACCCTTTCAAGTCTAACCCACAAATATCATATATATATCCTTCCTAAATTATAAAAATATCATATTTACCCAATTAATAAACATTTTTATTATTTTTCAATCAATTAAATTATGTTAAATTATCAAAAATAGCTTTTTTTTAGGGTTTAACCATCTGACCGTCAATGTTAGTCATCCTCATTCTTTAAATCATCATTGTTAGTGGCACTCTTACTATAAATTTATGAACATAATCAAACCACCACAACAAATAGCAATTAAAGAATGGATGATTCCATAAAACCCAGATTGCAGATCTTTCCAATTGGTGGGGGTTTAAAACTTAAATGTTGTCTAGAACAGTGTTGGTAGAAGATGTAAGTGGAGATCAGATCCATGGCGATTCAGGAAAATTAGAATCTGATTTGGCAAAAAATTTAGTGGGTTTATTGAAGGAGATAAAGGATATAAACCATTGATTTTGATATTGGGATCTGATCTGAAATTGAGATTGTAGATGGAAATTGGAATAATGGTGTGAAGAGGTGAGAGTCGCTTGATTATCCTTATGGTTTGGCTCGATGAGATTTCTTATTTATTTGTGTGTAAGGCAGTGGAGTATTGCCTTTCAGCTTGGCCGAATGGTCTGCTCTTTCTTATATGGAACATCTATTGTGGTGGTATGAAATGGGTATAAAATCTTCATGTTTTTTAAAAAAACTGGTGCAAAGATGAGGGAGGAAGAAAGGAGGTTTGTATTGGGAGAAGTGGATTATGAATTGTTTATTCAATGCATTTGGTATTTGCAGGAATATAAGCTAAATATTTCATATATTAGAGAATATTTATTTTATAAATGAAGATAGTTAAAACATATTTAGGCAAGGATAAATATGTCTATTCATTAAAAGTAATAATAATATATTATTAAATTTGATTTAAAATGATTAAAAATTATTATTTGGATAAATATGATATTTTGATAAGTTAGGAAGGGCATATATGATATTTGTAGATTAGGTTGGGTAAATATGATATTTTTAACTTTAATAAGGGCATATATGAAATTAACCCTTTAAAGTTTTATAGAAAAATAATATCCCGTGTTTTGAGGTTAATTAAAGTATTTTAATTGGAGACTATAAAATTGGTAACTTGGGGTTTCGTAACCGAGGTGTTACACTTGATGTGAAAGAGGATGACACAAATGGGTCAAAGGTAGACAAATTTTTTTGTGAAATCAGTTAATAAGATAAAGGGGCAATGGGGTGGGTTTATTTTTTTTTATTATTATGTTAAATATACTCAAAATTTATATAATAAAGAACTATTAAAAGAAAATGGTAAAATGATCAAATTGTTTCAAGGTAACGAGTATTATTTTTTTATTTTTTTTAAAACCAACTAACAATGGTAAGACTTGGAAACCAGATCCAAGATAAAATCAAACCACATGAAGAGATTTATAAGTTTAAAACTATAAGAATGGAATATGTATGAAGTTTTAAACAAACCACATGAACAAGAATGTGACTAAGTCTATTTATATTTTTATCAAGTTGTTTTTTTGACTTATCTAGATTTTTTCCCCATTAAACACAATTTATAAAAGATATTAAAATAACATAACATGGTTTAAAATTTCCACTAGATTGGCTTGTCAAATCCTAAAAAATACATGATTTAATGTATACCCTCATGGATGTTAGGTCATTTGAAATTGTTTGATCAATTCTTACATCATTTCTATACATTATTGTAAAATAAAGGTAAACAGTGGAACGGTCTACAGGACGGTTTAACAAGTGCTTACCGGGTAAGCGTTTAACGACGATACGTATCATCCCTATTTGTCTTATTGTGTAACATTCTCATAAATGAAAATGGATTGTTGGTGAGCGTCTTTAACCCGATAAGCGTCATTTCTCCAACTTCTATAGGTAAGACTTTCGGTCTTTGTCATATCAGTAATAACGTAAATAGTGTCGGCAGGCACTCACGAAGTAAGCTTTTAGCATACGGATGTCAAGACATCTTCAAGGTGTTATGAATATTAAGTTATCTGTTAAATATTGTATAGTTCAGGGACCTCTTTGTATTATTTGTATCTATATATTGGTATCAATACACGCAACCCTAATTACGGGTTTTCCACATATTTCACATGGTATCAGAGCGAACCTAAAAGAAACCCTAAGAAACCCTAATCTCTTTTTCTTTTCCAGCCGTCGCCGCCGTCGGTCAATTTCCGGCAGCCACCGGCCAACTTCCGGCAAACAATCTTACCTGGTCGCTCACTCCTTCCCCCCCCCTCCGCTAACCGTTGCAAACGCCGTCGTCCTGCTTCCAAAGGGGGGGGGTAATACTAATGTTTCTGCAAGCTCTCACTCTTTTGCAGGTAATCAGGGACACTCTCAGGCGTACTTCGGGAATTCTCCCACACCTGGCCATGCTCCGTCTGTTCAGCCAGGCCTCCTTGGTGCACCTCCTGTGCCTTCGTTTGGGACGGGTTCTCCTCAACCGTCCCCTACGATGCTTAGTGCACCTCAGCAGCTCCTTGCTCATCCTTTCCATCAGCCGTCGGCGAACTCACATCCGCACTATTATGGGCTTCCTCAGTCCCCCACTCCGATGCCAGTCTCTCCTCAGTTTATGCAGCATGCACAGCCATCCACGCTTGTGCCACCACCTGCTCAGCCTCCGTTTGGCGGACCTCCGCCTCATCAGCCATCTTTTGGCGGACATGCTTCACAGTACACTGATCTATCTTCTGTTTTTCAGGCTATGTCTGTGCAGCCACCTCAGGACAACAATATTTACATGGACACCGGTGCATCCAGGCACATGACCTTCAATCAAGGTACAATGCACTCTCTAACTCCTTGTAATTCTAATTTCATTCAGGTTGGTAATGGTGCTGTGGTTCCTGCTAGATATATTGGCCAATGTAAATTACCTTTTTCTCCTTGGCCTCTCATGTTGAAAAATGTCTTAGTATCTGATAAACTCATAAAAAACCTTATCTCTGTCCGTCGTTTTACAATTGATAATTCTGTATCTGTTGAATTTGATCCTTTTGGTTTTACTGTGAAGGATCTTAAAACAGGTTCGTTTCTTCAGCGTTGCGACAGTGATCACCATGATCTTTATCCTGTTCTTCCTCCTTCTCCTCCGTCTGCGGTTGCTTCGGCCAACGTTGCTGTCTCTTTTGACGTCTGGCATCGACGGCTAGGCCATCCGGGTGCTGCTGTTTTTCAGTTTCTTTTGTCTCGCAAGTTTATTACTTGCTCTAGTCAAAACTCTTCTTTATGTCATGCTTGTCAGTTAGGAAAACATTGTCGTTTACCTTTTTCTTTATCAGCTACTAAAACTTCTCGTGTGTTTGAACTTATTCACTCTGATCTATGGACTTCTCCTGTTACTAGCTTGAGTGGATTTAAATATTATGTTCTGTTTTTGGATGATTATTCTCATTTCTTATGGGTCTTTCCTTTACGTGCAAAATCTGAGGTTTTTTCTGTTTTTAAAACCTTTCGCGCCTATGTTCTAAATCAATTTAAAACGGACATTCAGCTTTTCCAATGTGACAACGGTCGTGAGTTTAACAACCAACCTCTTTTGGATTTTTTCAAAACTCATGGCATCAAAATACGTTTTTCTTGTCCCTATACGTCTCAACAAAATGGAAAAGCTGAGCGCACCATCCGCACTATTAATAACACCTTACGCACGTCTCTCATTCAAGCCTCTCTCCCGCCCAAATTCTGGGTTGAGGCCCTCCTTTCTGCTGTTCACACCTTTAACCTGCTTCCGTCCACCACCATTCAGTACAAGACCCCTTTTGAGGTATTGTTTGGTTTCTTTCCTACCTATTCTCATTTGCGAGTATTTGGGTGTTTGTGTTATCCGAACACTTCGCCTACTAGTGCTCACAAGCTTGCTCCTCGATCCTCTGCCTGTGTCTACCTCGGTCCCAGCACGGATCATCGAGGGTATCGTTGCTTAGACCTCATCACGCAAAAGGTCATCATCTCTCGTCATGTCAACTTTGATGAAACTCACTTTCCGTTTCCTGACTTCCAACCTCATCCATCCTCTGCGGACTACGACGCGTTTGATGCTGATGATTCTCTCCCTTCCCTCTCTCCTATGGTCGATACTTCCTCCCCTCCGTCGGCCGCTGGTCCTTCTGCTTCATCTCCTCAGCCCTCACCTGCTGAGTCCTCTGGCACCACCCCTTCTCCTTCCGCTTCTTCTGCTGAGCCTTCTCAGCCTCCTGCTCCGACTACTACCTCCGGTCATCCGATGACCACTCGTTCGCGCACCGGCTCTCTTAAGCCAAAACAGATCTTCAATCTTTCGGTCACTAGTGACATCTCTCCCATTCCTCGGTCTACTGCTCAGGCCATGTGTGACCCTCATTGGCGGGCCGCCATGGATGCTGAAATGGCAGCCATTCTTTCTAACTACACGTGGGATCTTGTTCCTAAACCCTCTGATGCTAACATTGTTGGCAATCGATGGCTGTTTCGCCATAAGTTTGACAGCAATGGACGTCTTGAGCGCTACAAAGCCCGTCTCGTTGCTCAGGGCTTCTCTCAGCAACCCGACCTGGACTTTGATGACACTTTCAGTCCCGTTGTCAAACCTGCCACTATTCGCACGGTTCTTAGCATCTCCATCTCTCGCAACTGGCCCATTCATCAGCTTGATGTTAAGAATGCCTTTCTTCATGGTGATCTCACTGAGACTGTTTACATGCGTCAGCCCCCTGGCTATGTAAACAATTCTTTTCCCGATCATGTATGTCGCCTACGCAAGGCTCTTTATGGCCTTAAGCAGGCACCCCGTGCGTGGTATCATCGTTTTGCTGTCTATCTCTCCTCTTTAGGTTTTCTTAGCAGTAAGACTGACACCTCTCTTTTCACGTATCATCGCGGCTCTGATACTATCTACCTCCTTCTTTATGTCGATGACATTATTCTTACTGCCTCCTCTCCTACTCTTATTTCCATGGTTATCTCTAAATTATCCTCTGAGTTTCCCATGTCTGATTTGGGTCCGTTATCCTTCTTCTTAGGAATAGCTGCGTCTCGTGGCAAGTCCGGACTCTTTCTTTCTCAATCTGCCTTTGCTCAGGAGATTCTAGCACGAGCTGATATGGTCTCGTGCAATCCCTGTAACACACCAGCTGACACCCGAACAAAGCTTGCTGTTGATGGTGAGCCTGTTCCGGATCCCACATTATATCGAAGCCTTGCTGGTGCCCTGCAGTATCTGACCTTTACTCGTCCTGATATTGCCTATGCCGTCCAACAGGTCTGTCTCTTTATGCATGACCCGCGTCTCCCGCATTTCAATGCGCTTAAACGCATCTTACGGTATTTAAAGGGTACTTTATCTCATGGTCTTCATCTCAAGGCGTCAGCTGTTGATCGCTTGGTTGCCTATTCGGATGCCGACTGGGCCGGCTGTCCTAATACACGTCGGTCCACTTCAGGGTTTTGTGTCTATCTGGGTGACAATCTCGTATCTTGGTCCTCCAAACGACAACATGTTGTTTCCCGCTCTAGTGCCGAGGCCGAGTACCGGGGGATAGCCAATGTAGTTGCTGAAACTGCTTGGTTGCGAAATCTCCTTCTCGAGTTGTGTTGTCCTCTCTCTCGTGCCACTGTTGTCTTCTGCGATAATGTCAGTGCCATGTATCTAGCATCTAACCCTGTTCAGCACCAGAGAACCAAGCATGTGGAAATAGATTTACATTTTGTTAGGGAGCGTGTTGCGATTGGTCATGTGCGTGTTTTGCATGTTCCATCCGCTTATCAGTATGCTGATATTTTTACAAAGGGTCTACCTACTAGTTTGTTTCTAGATTTTAGAAATAGTTTGAACATTCGTTTACCTCCCGATCAAACTACGGGGGTGTGTTAAATATTGTATAGTTCAGGGACCTCTTTGTATTATTTGTATCTATATATTGGTATCAATACACGCAACCCTAATTACGGGTTTTCCACATATTTCACATTATCAAATCTTACACAAAAAAGGTGTTATGAATATTAAAACACCAAATTTGGTGTCATGTTATTCGTGTATATAATTTTTTGTTTAGTTTAATACTCATATGGTCAACTTTTAAAATTTATGTCTTGCTTAGAAATCTATACTTTTCAAGAGTTTGCACGTGTTCCTTATATAAATTAGATTTATATAACTTCTAAGTTGTAATAGATAAACTATAGGTACTATGTTATATGTGTGTTCCATACAATTGTTACTATTTAATTAAACATATATTGTATAAAATAAGATAGTTTAATCATTAACAATATAATGCATTGTGCAACTTAAGTTAGTAAAATAGTGGAGTGACTATCTCCAAATATAAAATAGGTTTTGGATCTGGTCCCATATCCCATGCTAGCCTTAGGAGCTGTTTATTAGACATTTATTGGACAAACGTTTATTGATATCACTTATTTTACAATTCTTGTCAATTGAGCATTGAAACTATAGAGAATCTTTCGCGGTAAGAGTCATAATAAGGACCGAGAGTCTTATGCGGTAAGTGATGAAAATGACTCTTATTCGGTAAGCGCTTATCAGGTTGAAGAGGTTAGCCAACGATCAATTTTAATGCTCGGGATTGTTATATGATAAGGTAAGTAAAGATATTCTTCTAGTGTATGCCACTGATTTGATTAAAGTGGTGGTTTTTGAGTTTGGTTTTGTTCTATTTTTTGTAGGTCCTGTTTTTGCTCTTAGCTTGGTGGGTTTACAAAAGGTCTTTGTTGGGCTTTGGTGTATAAAAGTTCTTTTCACCTTTCCAAAATATAAAAATAAAAATAATCTCATTGTTGCTGGTAAGTGTTTACTTAATAAGCATTTAATAAACGATATCCTAACCGCTCAATGCCTGGGTGAGGCTAAAAATACACCAGTACATTAGTCTACTTAAAGCGAATTTCGTGTAGTATTAATTGAGATTGCTGATAATCAACCTTTTACCCAAATCATAAATAATATAATTCGTTAAACTATCATAAAAAGATATGAATGAGTTATAAAATATTAAATATTAAAATATTAAAAAATAAATTGATATGATTATAGATAGAGAAAACTATACATTTAAATATAATACTATCCACGAAAATGTTCTTGTTTATTCCACATTTTTACCCCAAAGTCAAAATCATATGGCTTGTCTGTTAAAAGTGGTGTCATAAAACTAGAACGACACAAGAATGAGACTAGAAAGGTTGTTGTAATATGGAATTTTCTATGGAGCATTAAGTGGTAATGAATTATTATTTATTTAATTTAAATTAAAGAGTATACTACAATATTGGTCCTTGTAAACTTCAATAATACAATTATCGACAACGTTGTTTACATTTTATTTTAAAACAGTCCATCAACTCAACTCTGTCAACATTTTCCGCTAAGTTAACGGTATTTTCGTCTTTTTTACTTTTGTAGAAACAAATTTTACATTTTGTTTAAACTATAAGGAGCGAACTGTAATCTAAACTCATCCAATCCCAATTCATTGATTTTTCGATGACCTTCCAATATTTTACCGACGACCACTTCTCCATCATCCCTCCCTCGTGAACCACCACCACCTGCATCATCGACTACAGATCCTCACCCCTTTCCTCCCTTTCCTTCCCAGTGAGCACCATCACATTCACACCGCCTCCACAAGGGTTTGATTTAGGTCAGACAATATGACCAGAGGAGGTCACCGAATGGTAGGGGTAAAATGGAGAAGAAAAAAAAGGTTGGTTTGGAAGTGCATTAATCGATTTTACATATGCTTCAAGTATTTGTATACTAAAGTATTACTTAGTAAAAAAAGACAAAATAAAATTGGGAAAACCAAAATCCCCTTCACTTAATGAAGAGTAAACTACAATTTTGGTCCCTGTGGTTTATCGATTTTTTTGAAAGTGGTCCTTAAGGTTTAATAATTCCAGAAATGGTGCTTGTGGTTTGGATTTTGCTTTGAAAGTGGTCCCTGGCCACTAACGACGTTAAAAAGCTTCGTTAGAGCCAGGGGCATTTTCGTCCATTCATGCTTTTGGCCGGAGTTTACACCTCCGGTCATCTTCTCCAACCACACAACCCCATCAAGTTAACCTTTTCTTCAATAAATTCAACAGACACATAAAATCAACACACAAATATATATATATATATATATATAGATGCATCTTTATAAAGAACATATACATATAAAATTTGATCAAGAATCAAGAAATGGAGAAACCTGATCAAGGATTCTTTCAATGGCATATCCAAACCACCCATTCACAGAAACCTTCAAGATTCCCAAGAACAAACAAAACCCACAAAACACAAACAACATCCATTGACCTACCAGCCTTTTCTACAGTCTATATACACTATAAATCGAAGCTAAAATCCAAATACCCTCGACATATGGTGTCCACCGGCGGCATCCCGGAATCGTCGAAGCTCTTGCTCTCCGGCCAGACTCCGGTGAAGCAGGTTCAGATTCCGTCGGACAAGGCATTTAAGGCCGTCGGAGGATCTCTGTGTGTGTATATATATACATCTGTGTGTGTATATATACATCGATTTTATTGATTCTTGTGTGTGTATATCGATTTTTAGTGGCCGGAGTTTACATCTCCGGTCACCTTCTCTGACTAAACAGCTCCGACCACCACCACCTGCTCTCGCCACAGACGTGAACGCCACCACCACCTGTTGCTGTCACCGTCGACGTGAAAGCCACCACCACCACCTGCTGTTGTTGCCGACGGCGTGAAGACCACCACCACCTGCTCTCGCCACAGACATGAACGCCACCACCACCTGCTACTGTCGTCGCCGACGTGAACCGCACCACCACCGATTGTTTTCAATTTGGGTAAACCCTTGATTTGTTTTCAATTTCTGATTTCAATTAGTGATTTTGGTCTCTAATTCCTGATTGTTTTCAATTTCTGATTTCAATTAATGGTTTCAATTACTGATTTTGGATAAACCCTTGATTTGTTTTCAATTTTTGGTCTCAATTTCTGATTTGGGTTTTTTTCTGCTTGGTCGGAGCTGTAAACTCCAGATGTAAGAGAAGGTATTTCATTAATTGCAAATTTAATCTCCACAATTATTATGGTCTCCTCCAAAATTATTATGGTCTCCTCCACAGTTTAATCTTTGACCGGAGATGTAAACTTGATGGGGTTGTGTGGTCGGAGAAGATGACCAGAGGTGTAAACTCCGGCCAAAAGCATGAACGGACGAAAATGCCCCTGGCTCTAACGAAGCTTTTTAACGTCGTTAGTGGCCAGGGACCACTTTCAAAGCAAAATCCAAACCACAGGCACCATTTCTGGAATTATTAAACCTTAGGGTGCGTTTGGTGCACTGGACAGGGTGGGACAGGACAGGACAGGACAGCCCTGTCCTGCGTTTGGCGTACCCCAACCCTGGACTAAGTAGAACACACTGGCACAAGACATGGGACAAGTGTGTCCACCCCCTACCCCATGGAACTAAGTGGAACAAGGAGCTTATTGACCAAAATACCCCTAAAATAAGAAACCTAATCTAATATCCCTTCTTTTTTCTTCAACCGCTTTCTCCCGAACTCCATCTCCTCTTCGATTTCACGACCTCAGATCTACCTCCCTCTCCGGTGATGTCCGACGACCTGCGGCTGTTACCTCCGGCGACCTCCGCCTCTCTCTACCTCCCTCTCCGGCGACCTGCGGCTGCTACCTCCGGCGACGTCCGACGTCCGGCGACCTACGCCTCCCTCTCCGGCGACCTGCGGCTGCTACCTCCGGCGACGTCCGACGTCCGGCGACCTCCGTCTCCCTCTCCGGCGACGTCCGACGTTCGGCGACCTACGCCTCCCTCTCCGGCGACTTGCGGCTGCTACCTCCGGCGACGTCCGACGTCCGGCGACCTCCGCCTCCCTCTCCGGCGACCTGCGGCTGCTACCTTCGGCGACGTCCGACGTCCAGCGACCTCCGCCTCCCTCTCCGGCGATGTCCGGCGACCTGCGACTGCTACTTCCGGCGACAACTTATAGACTTTATCAATAAAACAATGTTATAAGGTTTTAAATTCTTTGTTATTATGCATTTAAATTGATTATTTATTAATAAAACAGTAAACAGCTCATCAGGGGTAAACTGGTCATTTTAACATGTTCTGGCTTGTCCTGTCCTATGTTGTTCTAGCTTACCAAACGCTGGACACCTGTCCTGTCCTGTTCTGTCCTGTTCTGTCCTGTCCTGTCCTGTCTTGTCCCGTCTGCGTACCAAACGCACCCTTAAGGACCACTTTCAAAAAAATCGATAAACCACAGGGACCAAAATTGTAGTTTACTCCTTAATGAATAATGGTATTGGAGTTAATAATCACATACCCCGTTTTCAAACTAAAGTGTAAATAATAGTTTATGAAGCACTTTCAAAGATTCTTCTAAACCATAAGTACCAAAATTGTAGTTTACATACTTTACTCTAAATTAAATTAAATTAACAGAAATGAAAAGACATCCAACATTATTTTTATTCTCTAAACAGTGTCATTATCATAATCAAAGTTGTAATTTTTTTCCTTAAATTTCGGTCCTGAAAAGTGGTTCACTATGATTACTGTCTTTCTTTAATTCTTTATATATATTTCAAGATAGAAAATTCCAAGCTTTCACACTCCTCTTCTTGCTACTCCCCACACACACTGGTTTCACTCTGCAAACACACACACACACACACAGTGAGTCATCTTGTTCTTCAAGCTCCTATTACATAAACCCTAGATGTTAAACTTCTGTTGTGGGTTTTGATATTTACTTAAATCCAAATGAGGGTTTCATTAGGGGCAGTGATTGGAAGATACCCTTTTCCTTCTTCAACCAATAATGGCCAAAATCAAAATCTTGAAAATGATGACGTCATCAGGCATGATAGAAAATGCAGAGACTTGCCCTTTCTTGTATTCTTCATTGCATTCTTGATTGCTTTGATTGTTAACTCCAGTTTTGGGTTCTACAAGGGTAACCCTTTAAGGTAATATTTTTTATCAATCAATTTGATTCAATTATGTTTCTTGAAATTCCCATTTCACCCTTTTGATTTGTGTGTTTGTGTGTGTATTAGGTAATTTTAGCAACAAATTTGATCCATTTAATGTTTTCTTGAAACCCCATTTCACCCTTTTGATTTGTGTTTCTGTGTGTATCAGTGTATGGTTCTATATAGGTGACCTTTTAAGGTAATTTTAGCAACAAATTTGATACAATTAATGTTTCTTGAAATCCCATTTCACCCTTCTGATTTGTGTTTCTGTGTGTATCAATGTATGGTTCTATATAGGCGACCTTTTAAGGCAATTCAGCAACAAAAAAAGCCAATTCAGCAACAAAAAAAAGCCAATTCAATTAATGTATCTTGAAATCCCATTTCACCCTTTTGATTCCTGTTTTTGGTGTATCAATTTGTGCTTCTATATAGGTGACCCTTTATGGTAATTTTAGCAAAAAAAATTGGTCCAATTAATGTTTCTTGAATCCCATTTCACCCTTTTGATTTGTGTTTATGTGTGCATCAATTTATGGTTCTATATATGTGACCTTTTAAGGTAATTTTAGCTAAAAAAAATGGTCCAATTAATGTTTCTTGAAATCCCATTTCACCCTCTTAATTTATGTTTATGTGTGTATCATTTATGGTTCTATCTTCTATGTATGTGACCTTTTAAGGTAATTTTAGCAAAAAAATTGATCCAATTAATGTTTCTTGAAATCCCATTTCACCCTTTTGATTTGTTCTTCTCTGTGTATCAATTTATGGTTCTATATATGTGCCCTTTTAAGGTAATTAATTTTAGCCAAAAAAAATTGATCCAATTTATGTTCCTTGAAATGATCTGTGTTTATGTGTGTATCGATTTGTGCTTCTGTATACCTGGCCCTTTAAGGTAATTTTAGCAAAAAAATTAATCCAATTGATGTTTCTTGAAATCCCATTTCACCCTTTTTAACGGAGCGACTCGTCTAGTCTATGAAGCTACCTAGATTTGTGTGTATGATTTTGTGGGCATTTCAGGGCTCACTCAGCGCTGAGGCTAGCGGGTCCCGAACTTGAACCCTTTCGCCTATTGAGTTACACGTTTTAGGGCAATTTTTGATGTTATTCTCTTGTTGATTTCTTAACCATCCTGCCTAGCTTTTTTCCTGAACAAAAAAAATGCACAAAGAGCCTTCAAGAATGGGCAAATACCCCTAACTACAATGGTACCTTTTGCAATTAGATTTTCACTTTTTGTTCACAATCACCCTTTAAAGTGATATATATATATATATATATATATATATTCATTTTTGCAAGAACAGCGTTCCAATGTTCTATTTGCATTTACCTTTCCAAAATTTGTTCAAGTGTTCTTTTTGGCATTTTCACAAGAAAGATGGTTTGTTCTGCAATGGGAAACCAAGTCTATGGTTTAAAGCATCATTTACTCTTTTTTTAGTTTACTTTAGTGTGTACATGTGATTTGGCAGCCATTGAACTTCTTAAAAGATAAGATGACTTCAATGGCACTCCTAGAATTTATGCTCATACAAATTATTAAATTATATAATCCATATGACAAACAAGTGAATCAAGTTAACAGAAGTTAGGCATCTAAGCAACTTTCCATGTGGCATTTCGTTCTAAAATCCCAACTTTTGTAGATAATCAAACAAAGACACTTTAATTTAAATCCCACTTTTTATTTTTATAAATTATAATACCCAACTCATTATACATTCAAAAACATACATCTCACCTCCTGGACCCCACCTTTCAGTGGGATATACTGGGTTCGTTTGGTTTGGTTCAATTTTATTTTGTGGGTCCTACTTATATTTATAATTCGGAAAGACAAATGAAGATGTGGTTATAGTCCCCATTTGCTTGATATGCACAAGATAGTTATATTTTATCTTTTCTTTTGAGCATACTGAAATGGTCAATCTTTCTCTAGGCTCACTCATGGTTTGGATTACAAAGGGAATGTGTGTGGTGACAAGCATGGAAGTCCCAATCTTCACGGGTTGGGAGTGAGATATTGGGTGAACCCTAATCAAGTATTCGAAAGTGGCTTCAAAGATAGTCATGCGGACTTAGAGGATTTTAAAAGCATTTGTTTGAAGGATTGTCCGATGCCAT
This sequence comes from Centaurea solstitialis, assembly GCA_030169165.1. NCBI lineage: Eukaryota > Viridiplantae > Streptophyta > Magnoliopsida > Asterales > Asteraceae > Centaurea > Centaurea solstitialis. The sequence continues at coordinate 47,809,176 of CM058040.1, forward strand.
CGGACGATACTCTCAAGTGGGTTTGCAATTATCCCGAAGGGGATGATATTCACCTTTCGATGGATCAATGGGTGAGTCGGGGTTATGATTATTTCTCATTCTTAACACCCGAGATGAGAAAATCTTCCCTACAACTTCTTGGTCCATGCTACCCTGTCCTTTTTCCGAGTGTAAACGGTAGGTGCTAAAGAAAATCTTGTTTTGTTTTACATACATGTCTTGATGGAATTAATTTATGAGTAAATTGCAATTTTGGTTCGTGTGTTATGTTGTTTTTCTTGGTTTTAGTACTTACATAATTTTTATTGCAAGTAAACCTCCATGGCATGCAAAAGTGCTTGGTTTTGGTCAACCCTACTAATGGAAGTTAATTTCCATCCTTTAAGCTCCCCATGTGCCTTGCACATAAGGGTAAAGTAGTCATTTTATCTTTAAATATGAGATGGCAACGGCATATACTGACATAGTTTTCATTTTTATTTGCCCTCATATATCAGAGATAAATGACTACTTTACCCTCATGTTCAAGGTTGCACATGGGGGAGTTAATGGATGAAGTTTTAACTTTCGTTAGTGAGAGACCAAAACCAAACATTTTTGCATACCATGGGGGTTTTGTTGCAGTAAATTTTTTTTAAGGACCAAAACCAAGAAAAAACAACACACCACAGGGGCCAAAACTGGAATTTACTCTTAACTTACGCCGTCTTGATTGTCATTTCATACAAGCATACAAGTAAAAACCACCCACGATCACATCTTCGATTATCCTTTTGTTTTGCACCCTTTGCACAAGATAGTGGTCTTCACAAAAACAACTATTTTACTCTTTGGGGTAGAGGTCACGTCTTCTTACATCTCACCCCCAAACCCCACCTCCAGTACGACGTACCGGGCTTGTTTGGTGGGAGGAGAATAGAACATTTAATCATGGGTCCCACTTGCTTTGAGGAGAATTAAGATGGGACCCACTAAATGCAGAATGGAGTAAACCAATCTCTTTTTTCTTAATCGTATCATCACATTTTTGTAGTTTTGTGGAGTTGTGAATTCATGGCACGCAAATCAAACGTATCTCTTGAACAATGGCACCAAATGGGTGGACAAACCGTTGACGACGGCATGAAATTAGATAAAACGGTTCACAAGTCCATAAACTCCGGATCTTCCGTCTTAAAGGTTTGCCATTTCTACCCTTAATTATGAGATGATGAAATTCTTTACTTTGTCTATTACCAAGGGGTAAAATCGTCATTTAGTTAATTAAGAAGTGTAATAGTTACACATTTCTAAAACTGTGTGCCTTTTTGCAGCGATACGCTGCTGATATCGGGAAAGCATGGCCCGTCTTGATTGTTTGCGGAGGAATCATCCCACTAGTTTTATCAGTGATATGGCTAGCCATGATTCAACGTCTTGTTGCCGCAATGACTTGGATAACGATTGTCCTTTTTGATATTCTCGTTATTTCCGTCACCATGTTCTTCTATTTGAAAGGTTTGCTTGCTTTATAATTCCGTTTGCTAGAGCTTTATATTAGTTTTATTATTTTAGGTTGTTGTATCGGAGGCCCATCTAGTCTATGTGTGCATATTAATCACGGTGTTATACTACTAGCCAAATACCGAAAACGCCCTTATGTAACCAAAGGGATAGGAGAGGACTGAGTGGGACAAAGACAAATTTTCTTTGTCCAAAATAGGTGGAACAAAAACTAGTGAGATGGGACGGGATAGGTAAATTACCAAACTACCCATGTCAGATTCATTCATAATGAATATCATGATATTGATCATGAATATTCATTATGAAAATTTGGTTCTCACGGTTTTTCCAAATCTTTACTTTTCGAATCAACCCGCTCCAAGTTTCTAAATACAGAAATGATGCAGTTAACACTAGTTTGGGATTTACATAACTACGCATAGAACTGGGCTTGAGAACTTAAAAAAAGAGTCTTAATAGAGAACTTCCATCTTATACTTGCAATGTTGGTTTCTAAACAGCTAAACAAATATCAAGCTGAATCTTGTTATTACTTTCATACCTTCAGCTGGGTGGATCGGAAACGACGCCATCTCTCCAATCATCGGCAACCACGACCCATATTATCACATATCCGGACGGGTACGTATCCGTGTCTCGTATAAATTACAACCCGCTTATTTATTTATTTATTTTATTTTTATCGCTCATATCGATCGAATTTACGTTTTGCTTCAGGAACGAGGCCATCTTCATTTCGTTGCAGTTCTTATGACGGTCGTTATGGCGGTAGCCGTCCTCACCTCCATAGCTGTTGCACGACGAATCGTTAAGGCAACCTCCGTTCTCAAGGCAAGAACGAGATCAAATGGTTTTTACGAAAATACCCTTGAATTCAAGATTCAGAACCCCACCTCTGGGTGGGATATAATGGGGCACATTTGGTTCGGTTTACCCTTGAATTCAAGATTCGTCTCAAACTACTCGAGCTGGGGCTTAATAATTCTTGAGATCGAGTCGATCCGAACACAAATAGAGATCGTTTACTTAACGAGCCGAACTTTATAACGTGATTCAATTTCTTGAGCCGAGCCGAGCCGAGCCATTCGAGCATACGCTTTTTCGAGCCAAACATGCTCATATATATGTTAATCATTTAACAAAAGTAGAGTAAACTCTAATAATGGTCATGTGAGGTTCAGTTAAATCTTTACAAGTGGGACCTGAACTTTGCTAAGTCTAGAAATCGTCATTGTGGTTCTCATTTTGCTTTGAAAGTGGTCCCCTTTACTAACTCCGGTAAAATCTCATTAAGAGTGAGGGACGATTTATTCTTTTTATCTATTTTCTTAAATATCAATTAAAAATAAAAAATATAATTTATATTATTAATATATATATATATACATAATATATATAATTTTATGTTATGTATATATAATAAATAATAATATGAATTATATAAATTATGTATATTAAAAATTATATATATTTTTATAATATAATATATATATATATTAATATTAATATTATATATATATTATATATTATATATTTTTGAAAAATATTTAAGAAAATAGGTAAAACGACTAAACCTCAGGGACCATAATTAGAGATTACTCATAAAAATTATCGAGCTCAAGCCGATAAACAAGATCGATCCTGAGTTCGAACCCATAAACACGCATCGAGCTCGATAACTCAAAAAATATTCGAGTTCGAGCCCTACATTGAAAAAGTTAATCAAGATCGAGCCACTATTAAATTTTTGAGCCCAACTCGATTAACGTGTTACTCGACTTGACTCGACTCGTTTACACCCTTATCAGTACAACTTTCGTCTAAGATTTGTTTGATATGCAGGTTGCGTCGAAAATTATCGGAGAAGTAAGGGCTTTAATCGTTTTCCCGATTATGCCGTATGCTCTTCTCGCGATCTTTTATATGATTTGGATTTCCGCTACTCTTTACTTCCTTAGCTCGGGCCAAGTCGTTCGAGATCGATGCAATGCCAATTGTTGCGCTTATGATCTTCGTTTGAAGCAAGTGAATTGCGAGCGGTGTTGCGGGCATACCATCCACTACACTCCTCATATCGGGCTCGCGATCGTGTTTCATCTCTTCGGGTTGTATTGGGTCACACAGTTTGTCAAAGCCTTTTCTTCGACCGTTATTGCGGGGTCCGTTGCTTCTTATTATTGGGCCCACGGTGAAGTTCTTGTAAGCGATCTCACCTTTATTTTCACACATCTTCAAACCCCACCTCCAAGTGGGTTTTAGTGATTTTCGCGGTTAAAGCGGTTGTTTTTGTGTGGACCCCGGCTGAAAAAAAAAGTTCCATTAAAATTTGAATCCATTTTTGAAATTAAGTGTCTGATTTCCAATTTTACCCTTATTGTGAGAGAACTTTATTACTCCTTTTGTTATTAATTGAGGACACTTTGCTTTTGGTCCCTAACGTCTGTCAATTTCAACAGGTATCGTTCCTAAACTTCAAAAACTCAAATTTGGTTTCTCATATTTGTCATTTCATAATGGTTTTGGTGTCTCCTTTTAATGACCATTAACCTTTTCTGTTAAGTCCAATTACATGAGAGGTATTTTGGTCATTTTAAACATTTTTCTGTTAAGTCCATCAACACCTGGTTAAATGATGAGAGTTTTGGTCATTGGAAAAGCTTTTAAAATGACCAAAGTACCCCTCATTAACAGAACTTAACCGCAGTTAGGAGGGACCAAAAAAGTTATGAAATGACAACATGAGGGACCAAATTCAAGTGTTTTAAAAATGTTATGAAATGACAACATGAGGGACCAGATTTAAGTGTTTGAAGTTTAGGGAAGATATCCGTTGAAATTGACAAAAGTTAGGGACCAAAAGTGAAGCTCAGTCTGAGGTAAAATGGTCATTTAGTTAAGTAAAAAGTGTAATAGTTACATATATCCGAATTCATGTGTTTTTTTTCCTTATTGTGGATATTTACTTTGGGATGGAGATGGAGGGGTATAATGGGCATTTTTTACATTTTGAATGCAGCAAGAAATTTCGTTTCTTCCGATATTCTCTTCGGCAAAGAGGCTCATGCGGTATAACATCGGGTCGGTGGCTGCAGGCTCGCTCATAGTTTCGTTCGTCGAGTCCTCGGGCCGAATACTAAAGCCACTTCGCCGGAAACTGATGGATGTCGACATTACGACTCACAACCGGCTCGGAAAAGCGTTGTCTGTTTCTTCCCATTATGCCCTTACATTTATCGAGTGGATCATCCGATCTGTGAACCACAACGCTTACATCACGGTATAATATACAAACAGGGGGGTTCAAATGAAAACTCATCTTTCGTTGCTAACATGAGGACACCTCAGAGCGCGACACGTGTCACATTCAATATGAACGAAGGTGAATGTTCATGCATTTATTCATGATGAATAATACAACATTCAAGATGAATAATATATTTATTCATTCTGAATGCTATGTTGTTCACTTTGAATGTTGTATTATTCATCATGAATAATGCATGAACATTCACATTTGTTATTCATACTGAGTGTTACACATGTCCCTCTCAGTTGTCCTAACGTTCGCAATAAAAAATGAGTTTGCAGTGTCTATATATATATATATATATATATATATATATAGAGAGAGAGAGAGAGAGAGAGAGAGAGAGAGAGAGAGGGGTTCAAATGAGAAGTGCTAAAAAAATACGAAGCAGAGAAGTGATCTCAATAGTTGATACGGTTGTGATCATAGTTGACTAGTCAAAGATTGCGGCATTGACCAGTCAAAAGCCGCAATCTATGACTAGTCAAAGTTCGGTTGGACGCGATTCACGGAGGAGCAGAGGTCAAAGCTACCATTATTGACCGGATGAGTGATGAAGATCACTTTTCTATTTTGTATTTTTTTAGCACTTCTCATTTGAACCTAATAATATATATATATATATATATATGTATGTATGTATGTATGTATGTATCATTCCTTTTTCCATTTGTACCTAACGATCGTGTTTCTTGCAAATTGAATTAAGACGATTGTCATTTTTTATTTTGCAGATTGCGATCACGGGTGAAAGCTTTTTTGCGGCTTCGGCAATGGCAACGGAGCTGATTAAGAACAATATTTTACGGATCGGGAAAGTGAATGTGATCGGGAATGTTATTCTTTTCCTCGGGAAGTTATGCGTTAGCCTCGCGAGTGCTTTGTTCGCATTCCTCATGTTGGATACTCACGCGTATAAATCCGCACACGATAAGGTTTCGTCGCCTTTGATCCCGGTGCTCGTAAGTTCTCCAACCGCTTTTCATGTTGATTTTATTTGTGAACTCGAAAAATAAATACCGAAACTCAGTTAGCTAGAAAAGTAAACGAACATGTTATCTTTTGATAGTGCGCAAGTCGGTAAAAAAGGCCGAACGCAGTGAAGGTTGGTTTAGTTCTTATTTAGTGTAACGCATAATTTTCTACTCGATTGATGTAAAAAGTTTCAAAGTTTTCTATTATGAACCCATTTTGATCAGTCACCTGAAGTAAGTAACCTGAACCTGTTAATCTTGTAACATTTGATGACATGAAATACCATTTGTAAATGCGTTTTGGAAATCCACGTCATCAAATGTTAAGATGAGGAGGTTACCAATCAAAATGGATAAATAAATAAATAGGAATATTTGAAACATGACTTGGGATCATGTGAGACCATATTGTTTTCATGAAACCGCATAAATAACACTGAACCTCCACAGCGAAACACTTTGAAGGTAAACCTTCATAGCGTTTTTGCTGTGAAGGTTACAGTTCTTTTTCCGTACCTATACAATGTTTTGCTGTGAAGTTTCACTGCTATCTTATGGTCTCACTGGTAGTACTAGTTCGTCTTGCTTGAACCCAAGTACCCAACCCTTTGAAACTTTATCACATTGATTAAGGAAAAAGTCATCTGTTACACTAAGGTGCCGTTTGTTTTTTAAGAGGTCTGAAGTCTGAAATCTTATTTCACATCTGATTAATTAGAGATAGTGCTGAAGTCTGAAATCTGAATTTTTAAGAGCGTTTGTTTTTGTATCTGAAATCTGAAATCTGAAAATAGATGTAAATTTAGAAAATATATTTATGAATTAAATATTTTAAAGGGATAAATGATGGGTCCCAAAGTAAATTGAATCCAGCATCTTTCCTCAAACCTTTCCCACATTTCCCCAAAACCCACGCGCCTCCACTTTCTTTCCTCCTCCTTTCTGATATATTTCAGATGCTAGCTCACCACGGTTTCTATCAGACCTATTTCAGACTTAGGTGGCTCTGGACAAAAATCAAACGCACAGAAACTCCAAAAGTCTGACCGAGTTAGACTTCAGAGTTTTTAAGTGAAATTTTTTAAAAAACAAACACACCCTAAATAAGAACTAAGCATCTAAAAAGGAAATTGTTGCAATTTTCATGAAATCCCGATGCTTTTCCCCATTTTTTAATGAATTTTATCGGTGGTTCTTGAACCTACACAGGTATGTTGGGGTCTCGGTTTTGTGGTGGCGACCCTGTTTTTTGCGGTGGTCGAGGTGTCGATCGACACCATCGTGCTTTCATACTGCCAAGATTCCGAGGGGCATCGAGGGACTACGCAATACGCCGCCCCCCTTCTCCTCGAAACCTTAGACGACGAAAACGATGTGGATACACATGATCGATGATCGATCAATCTTATGTTTTTGGTATCAAAATTCGTTGTACAACATTTAAAGCACACCGAACAATATCTCGATAAGCAACCGGTTTTGATTTTAGCATTTTTATAGAACACTTTTCATTATAACGAAGTTTTAAAGAAAAATCAACTTTAAGGGTTAGCACAACTGACAATAAAGATCAAGAGGGTTGTGTGTGGGTTCTAACAGATCGTCAGTTTGAGTATCTTCAAAAGTAAGGGGTATTTATGGGTGCTGCGACGTATAAAATAGAGTAAATTAAGATATTTGAATCTGTGGTTTGTTAAAAATTTCAATTTTCGCCTTGAGTTTATAAATTACGGTTTTCATCCGTATGGTTTGTTAAACCATTGCTATTCGCGTCTTTATGATTTACAATTTATTGTTGTTTTGGTTCTTGTGGTTTACAATTCTTTACTATGTTGGTCCCTTGTACTTAAATATAGAAATTAATCGCTAGGGACGAAAATAGCAACAAAAAGCAAACCATAGGAACGAAAAAGGCAATTATTATATCACAGGGATGAAATCTTAATTTTTAATAAACCACAAGGACTAAAATCATAATTTACTCTATAAAATATTATATACTAAAAAAAACTTTGTTTCACACGAAGCTTGTATTACACAGAACAACACTGAAGCGTTTACAACAACGTAAGAGACATGAAATGTCATTCGTAATCACCTTCGACTACAGTGACACCGGCCCAGTTTGTGTCGCTACCACGGCGTGGTATGCTATGGAGTCGTGTGAACAAATCGACTTGAAAGATCACAGCCGAGTCATAACCTCCGTCGTCATCCTCTCTGACAACCCCTCGTACTTTGTTAAAAGGATGGTCGAAACTAATCAATCCCTCTTCGCTCGTGAAGAAACACCCTGCGACCGATATAGGGGAACGTAAAGATAAAACTACAAGTGAACTCGTAATTATATTAAAGAATGATCTTTCAAGCGTGTTACCCGGAGGGAAAGGCGTATATCGATTTCCGCAACCTTCTCTTACGATTTTTGGATCGTCAGAACACACTAAGCACCCGTCACTAGCCACTCCCCAGTGAAGCTGTGCAGATCCATCACGATCCTGCAACACCAATTCCATTGAAAGGGTCATTGGTCCAACAGTACCGGGGTTATTAGTAGAATCCAATAAGGGTTTAAAAGCCCCAAATTTAAAGAGTATAAAGTGAGTATTTGTCGTATAAAAAGTATTGTGTACTACAAAAAACACCACCACCACCAAATCCATTTACTAAACTAATATACGATGATATAAATCATTTGTCCCCATGCTAAATCTCTTTCCCGTGTTCATCAATCAAATGCTAAAATCTGATTGGTGAGGCGGAAATGAGACATAGAGTTTTCGGATAAATGATTTACATTGATTAACGAAATGCAAAGATTACCCGGGCTAGAAAGAGGTGTGGTGCTTTAGAATCAAACAAAACAAAAGAAAACTTCCCGTCGAGGTCTTTGATGACTTGATCGGCTGGATAAGGCGCTCGATCCCTCAAGACTTTATAAGCTTCAACAATAACCATGGCTTCAGTTGCTTGTCTCGAGAGCCCATAACGTCGTCGTAGGTCACATACGTTGAGTAGATACCCGTTAAAGATGCAAAATATATCATCCATAACAACACTTGACCTAGTACGAACAAATCAAGAAAGTAAAACATATGTGCATTTAATTTTACTAGGTGCTATATGCTCAGTTTCATATCGGCTAGATACGAACTATTAAAACTTATATGTATATATACACATAGAGAAAGAGAAGTAGAGAGAAGGCTTAAATGGAAACAATAACTAAATAGAATAACATAAAACGACCAATTTATATACAAAATTACATATTGTTCAACTTTTTATTATTTTTTGATCGGGTTATTGTTATTGTATTAACCTATTTATATCTTTATGATATGTGTGGGTGTGTGTAGGTTTTCATCTTTTTGTGGTAAGAGCACTTTCAACCCACCACCAATTTAAATATACTTTTGGTGCTACTAATTAATAATAAAATAGTATGAAATTTGGTGTCATAGCATTTCTTTGCACCTAAACTATTTTTAATTGCCAAATGACCCCTCCTCATCTTTAATATTTTAATTTTAATTGATTTGATTGTAAATGTCAGAGCATTTCTTTTCACCTAAACTATTTTAGTTATCCATTTATATACAACAAATTTCATTTTTTCAAATTTATACAAAAAGTTATAAATACTATAACATATTAAAGAAACATACTATTTACATATTACAATTATACGATATTATAATTCTTAAAATTATTCTAACCAAAAAAAATCTTATAGTGGAACCTGTATACAACTAATAAATACAAAAATGTTACTAAAAAGTTATATATAAGTTAGAAATAAGGAATATACTTTAAATACTCTATTTGATTTTTAGAATAGTATAATCAGTTGAAGATAAATTACTGCTCACACCATTTTGATGCAAATGATTGAAGATGGTCTAACGGCTTTTTTTTTTTTTTTGCATAGATTGAACCGAGTTAACTCGTACCTTGGACAAGTTGCAGACTCATCCTTATGAGACAAAGCCATGAAATCCCCGTTACAAAACTTGTAGCATATCGAGTCACATCGATCCGAGCAAAAATAAGCCGCAAGCTCTTCCTTGGTTTTCCGGTTTCTGCCATTGAACGGAAGCACAAGCTCCTCAGGTGGATTTGCGATCACCTTTTTGAAAACGGCCAACATTTTCACGTTCAAAGATTCAAACCCAAGAAGGGGGAATGTCATATGTTCATGTTTATCTACACAAAATGTCTAAAAGAGAAAAAAAGACAAAGGTTGTTTGGTGAGGTGGCATGAGGATTTAACAAATGGCGCCTTTCTGGTATACGTTGAAATATGTGTAACTTAAACATATAACATAAAGTAGATATTGAGTATTTAAATGAACCGGTTTATATTTTATATAGTACATTATGATTTTTGTCCTTGTGGTTTGTTAAAAATATCTACTTTTATCCTTATGGTTTAGAAGTTACAGACTTCATCCATATGGTTTGTAAATCATTGTTATTCTTATCCTTATGATTTACAATTATTGTGGTTTTGGTCTATATGGTTTAAAATTCTTTACTATGTTGGTCCTTTTATTTAAATATAGAAATTAAACCTTAAAAACGAAAATAGCAACAAAACGTAAGTCATAGGCACGAAAATGACAACTACTAAACCACATAGATAAAAATCAAAGTTTTTAACAAACCATAGGAACTAAAATCGAAATTTACTCTATTTTATTTGAATCTTTTTCTTAATTTTGTATTTATATTTTGAATGATTAATTAATATGAAAGGTTTAAACAACAATATAAAGAAAAAGAAGTCTTAAATAGCTTCAAAGATCCAAAAACATTTGCAACATAGTTTGAACGAAAGAATCTTGTAGGGTAAGAATGATACCAACATAATAGGGACAAAATCGATATGTTCGAGGAAGTATAGATATCCAAAAGAAGCTAGGTGAGAAAAGAAGTTATGTTGAAAAGGATAAAAAGAGATTTAGATAATTAGATCAATGTTTATTGAAGATCAACATTATTGGGATACACCATGCCAGTCTTGTGAGAAGCACAATTAATGGGTGGGCATGACTCATGAGATTATAAATACTTTCTTACATTTTCACGTTAACTAATTTTCTTTACACGATCATTTGTCTATACATATAGAATGCATATTGTTTTATGAAAATATTCCCATGATACTTTCACGAAAGAGTATGCATCCCATGTTAGTTTATGTATTTAATGCAACTATTACGCATTGTAGTTAAAATCATTGCATGAAATAAGTAATCAATCATAATTAATGAGTCGAATGAATGGTTTAGATGAGAGATGCACAAGCTGTAACCTTTTTATGGGTTGCATAATAACCATCCCCTATGTTTATATATATATATAAAAGGTTGAGCAACTTGAATGTAAAAAAAATCCAAACCTTTACAATAAAAGCACTGTAAAGGTTACCTTCATAGTGTTTCTTTGTGAAATTTTAGGTGTAAAACTTTGGTTTCACCGGTCACAAAAGTAGTCTAATCTCACATGATCCCTAGTCTCCCTCTCTCTCTCTCTCTCTATTATTATCATATATATATATATATATATGTGTGTGTGTGTGTGTGTGCGCGCGCGCGCACATACACACGAACGATGTGCAAGTAGAAGAGTTATGGTGAGAAGGGTAACAACGTATCTGGACCATTAATCACTTTTAATCCCAAATTCATCCAACGAATTGTGGTTGATACAGAATTGATCCGACGTATCTTGATGATCCTAGCTAATGTGCATTCAAAATTGTAGATCCCTTCTTACCTTTTTCACCGTAACCCCACTTCTCATCTCCTAACCCAACCCAACCCTAACATACCTGTCCACACTCCAAATCATCAACCTTCATTTTATTTTAGTTGATTTTGATTACAACTATTTGCTATTTTTGCTAATGGAAGCCCCAATTCAACATTCAATCATATCTAATACATGTATACATTTCAATTGAATCCTACAAATCTCCAGTAAAAAGGCAAGATTACACCATCAGATTTTCCCTCTAGTACAATCCCCAGATGCCGGAAAAGAACACCGATTCAACTGTTACGTGATCCGTTAGGGCACGATTGATCAGATCCTGTTGGTCGATACTAATTAAGGTATTTATCAAATGGTAAGAATTCCGGGATAATTTCATTGTCGATCACGCTAGGATAGTTGTACCGCATGCATCGGGAGCATGTTTCCCATCATCGAAAACGAGGTTTCCGTTAACGAAAGTCGCTACAACTTTTCCGGTAAGTCGTGATCCCATGTATGCCGATATGCTCTATAGAAAAAAAGAACGGACACGGTTAGTTTCATCATCATGTTTGGCTTTCAAACCGGTTTTATATTTAAGACGATGAAATACGTATGCTTTAGGGTGCGTTTAGTATGTAAGCAGGCTAGGCACGCAGGTGAATGAGTTGTGAAAGGTCTTAGGGTTTTAATCTAAAAAAGGGTAGTTTAGTAATTTACCAAATTGTGTCTTGTTTTCCTTATTTTTGTTCAACGTATTTTTGGCAAGACAAGAAAAAAATGCAATTTTGTCCCACTCGGTATTATCATGTTCCGTTTTAATTGTTAACGGGTTTTTGTACTGTCTTGTCCAATCTTGTCCTGCATACTGAACACACCCACAAGGTCTCGAGGAAGGGAGCTCGTACCGGATGCTTAAGGTGTACGTGATGGTTTTCGTTAAGATCGAACTCCTTTTCCGGTTCCCAAACCAGGATATCTGCATCCTTGCCGACTGCAATCGCTCCCTGAGAGTATTTGATCATGTTAGTATGCTAAAGAACGAAATGTGACTTCATATATTAAATTTATGTGAACCCGTTTGAACTCTCTCTTCAATAGAGCGCTTCAATATAATAATTATATATATATAGAGGAAAGTTCAATGTGAACCACTTTGGTTGTGAACGTGAGACAGTCGAGAGCGCGACACGTGCGTTTTGAGTGGGTCCCCCCTTTATTCAATGCCCTCCCATGAATCGCGCTAGTCACCCCGTGACATGACGTGGCACTAGTCATCGCCACATGTCGCGCTCTCGCTGTCCTCACGTTCACAACCAAAAGTGGTTCACATTTGAACCCCCCCTTATAAATATATATATATATATATATATATATATATATATAGACGGAGGATCATATAACGAAAACGATCTCTATGTAAAAGAACACGAGAATTAACAAAATCATATATGATTTTACATTAATGGTGGAAAAAAACCACACGCACGACTTTGGCAGCAACTTGCAAAGTCGCGTGAATCATATATGATTTTGTTAGTTTTCATGTTATTTTAAATAGATATTGTTCTCGTTTGAACCCATCCCTGTATATATTCAGATTCAAACAAGAACAATATCTATTTAAAAGAACATGAGAACCAACAAAATCACATATGATTTTGCATTAACTTTTAGAAAAAGCCATGCGGGCGAATTTGGCCACATCTTTTGATCACAGGAACAAAGTTGCGTGAATCACATATGACTTTGGCCACATCTCTTAAATAGGTACCATTTTTGTTTGAATCTTACTCTCTCTGTATGTAAAAGTTTGATGGTATGTATCTTTTACCTTCATATCTTGGCCAGCAAGTTTAGCAGGCTTCTCACTCCACCATGAAACCAATTTCTCCAAAGTAACACCATATTTATGTCCATATGACCAAGTCACAGGAAGAACAAACTGAAAACAAGAAGAAAAAAGAAATACCAACTTCATTCTTTACCTCTTATATTCACAAGTGAATAACAAGTAATTCTCTATGCATTTGGTACACAAACGATGGACATGACTGGACGGTTGAGAGTGATAGTAGGATGAAAGAATTGTCTTTAATTTGATATGGGTAGTTTAGTAATTTACCAACTTAGTCATGTCCTGTCCCAGTCTAATGTTGCACCAAACGTAAAACAAGTTTTTGTTTTGCCCCGTGTGTTCCATGTACCAAACGCTTCCTAACGAGAATTTTAGTGCCAAAAGATCCCGAAAAGACAACTAACCTGTAACGAAGATATACCACCCCATGCCTTTAGAAAATCGCCTTCGGCAAAAAGTTTGAGCTCCGGTGCCGATGGTGAATGATCGGAGCTTAACATGTCGATATGCCCGTCCTACAATTTTAGAGTTCATATCATACGGTAAGATGGGGCTCGATAATACATGTTTTAGCCTTTACCAAATCATATATCTTTTAAACTTTAGCCCAATTGTTTTTTACGATTTTACCCTTTTAGTCGATATGACAATCCCCAATTCTCACTTTCAAAAAATGACTTTATTTAACTTCATGTTACTTTGTCATTTTGAGACATTTTCGTTGATCTAAATTGTAAGATTTTTAATAAATATAGAGTAAATTATGTTTTTCGTCCGTGTGGTTTTGAAATAACTATAAGATTTTGAAATTACGATTTCCATCTCGTGGTTTCAAATTTGTTATTACTTCCGTCCTTATGATTTAAACTTGATTGTTTTGTTTGTCCCCATGGCTTACGATTCATTTCTATTTTAGTCCTCTACTTTAAAAGTAGTAGTTAGCCTTAGGGACAAAAATAGAAATGAATTCCAAGCCACAGGGACAAAATCGCAATTTCGAAACCACAAGTACGAAATCCACAGTTTTTAAACAAACCATAGGGGCGAGAAACGTAATTTATCTGTAATACATGAAATGAACTTTTATAGCTTGTTCTATTTACTATTTATCCAAACGTGTAACAAGACCTCCAAAAAGATTGAAACACCCTAATTAAGACCGAAAGTCTTAAAGATTATCGAAATTGAAATTACCATCAAGGCCTCCCAGAGTTTTTCTTTGTTAGGTGCATCTCGGATCGGTGGTGAACACTTGAATCGAGTGTCGCCTTCCGCGATATCTTCTGCGGAAAATGCGAGATAATGTGGGCAAGTTTCGACGGTTAGGCTATCACCGCTATCTTTTGCTTCCTAGAACAAAAAAAGATAGTTAAACCAAATGTACACAATATATGTCACTCGAAAGCAGGGTCTGGAAACGGTAAGATGCGCACAGACTTTTCGGTTACCACAAAGGGTAGAGAGATCGTTTCCGTGTTTATAGATAAAGAAACCGACCTACCTTGATCAATTCTAAAGAAGATCTAGAATCCGAGAGATGAACGATGTGAACATGAGCCCCTTCAGCCGGACCACCGATTCTAGTGTCTTTTGATACCGTTAGCAACTCTCTAATGGCAGCTTCTTCCCTACACAAATATATATACTTTTTTAAACCAATGTAACAAAGTTTCAAAATTTCCTATTTTGCACCCATTCATTTTGACAGGTAAGGTGCTGATCTTGTAACATTTGATATTAATACTAACAGTACCAAATGTTACAAGATCAACAACTTGCCGACGAAAATGGATAGAAAATAGAAAATCTTTTTTACATTAAATAGGAACAAAAGCAAACTTCGTTACATTTTGATTCATGTTTCCCTGTGCAAATATTAAAACACTAAAGCCCAATATCCATTAAAGTCCAATGGATCCATTAGAGCCCAATAACAATCATTATAGTCAACTAATTTATATGCATATGTGAACTGCTATATGTGAACCGAATGTATATGTACGATGTATATAAACTCGGATGTACCAAGAGGGAGGTCGGGTTTTAAGATACGTAGAATATGAGCGAGGATCATCAACGCCATCGTTAAGTTCGATTTCTTGCACTTTTTCAGCATGAACAAGCAACGGTCGCTTGTACTTAGCCAGTATCGATAGCCCTTCCTAAAATTAGAGAAAAATCATTAAGGAAAATAATTTTGAATATTTAATAAAGAAGATAAAGCGTTCTAGATTATTCAAGTACCTTGATATGGCTAGCATCGGTCATGGGGAAGTCGTTAATTCCCGAAGGACACATGAACGACTGACGATAGAAGACATGAAGAAAATAGGGTAAGACAAGATAATAGGAAAAATAACCCCAAACTGACAATGCAAATCCCACTCGAAAGTGGGTCTGTGGGTAAGATGTATGCACTAATGCAGACCTCGCATGTGTTACAAAGGGAAGAGCCATTGTATCTGTGAAGACCCATGGCTTGTGTTATAGTGAAGCAAACAGACGATAATGGAAAACCGGAAGTTTTAATCGTTGTTTTTTTAGGAAAATGGCGGTTTTCGTACCTTGAGGCCAAGAGCACCGGCGTTTAGGAGACCTTCTAGAACACTCGCGTTAAATGCATTTTCGGGTACTAGACCTCCCCAAAACCCTGTGTCAAAGAAATAACGGTAAGATTCATCCATGAAAAATGGTTGTTTACCAACTGTCTGCGTACGTAAGCGCTGGCAAAAGCATTGACTGAGTCAAAAAGCAACCCTTTCCTTACTGGGTCAGCATTATATTTGTGGGTCAGAGTGTGTTGGTACACAACATCACTCCTTAGGCCATCTTTAACGGGCAGCTTCAAGAGGCCGGTACCAAGCTGGTACCGGCGGTAACACCGTTGTGGATGGGCGGTAGAAGGCCGGTAGGGAAGGGGACCGGCAAGCTGGTCCGTTCTCTCTCCTCTACCCACCCCACCCCACCTTTCTCTCTATCTCTCTCTTCTTTCTCTCTCTTCTTTTCTTTTTCTTTTATTTTTTTAATTAATTATTTAGAGTGGTATGGAATTGGTATGGGTAAGGATGGTATGGTATGGTGTTGGTAAGGTGGTGGTAAAGCTGATGTGACGCTGAGGTGGCAGCTGGTATGGGTGGTACGGTTAAGGATGGCCTTACAAGGTAAGGACCTCTTACCCATACGGACCTCTTACGCCAACTGGGGCTAGCCCGGTTGGTAGAGGGGTCACCCTCTTGGAGTAGAAGTCCCGGGTTCAAACCCGGACAAAGGCGCATTTAATCTAACTGGGGTGTTTTCTAACAACTAACCTGCCGTTCAGAAAAAAAAAGGAGGTAGTAAACAATCCCTAAGTGCATCAAAATTGGTTTCTATTCATTTTTTTTCGGTTTCAAGAGCTTACCAACATTAATAAAAATCCTCCCTTTCGCAGCTTCTATCTGTCATCCAAATTTTCATGACGACAAAAGATCATTTAGCATTTCACTCGCAACGATTTAAAGGAAATGCTCCCTCTGTAACAAAATAAGTGTCTTTCTCAAAATTAAGTGTCTACTTTCCCATTCTACCTTTATGACATCGAGATTTTTTTCTCTATTATCAAGGGTAAAACTGTCATTTATTTAACTAAAAAGTGTAATAATTGCACATTCCTAAAACTGCGTGCATCTTTCATCGTAGACGTTTATTTTAGGACAGAGGGAGTAACAAATAAAGCATATGATTGAAGTGTAAATTAGCCTTCTTCACCTTGAGTTTTAAGGTTTCCTTAGAGATTGTAGATGGAAAGCTATTCAGAGGCATATCTATCAATGTTGTTATCCCACCTGCATAAACAAAGATAGAACATCCTAAGGAGTTGAATGTAATTTTTTAGATCCTATTTTTGCTGGATGAACATTAAAACTTTAGGGGTTTATGCGAAAAAATTACGAAAAAAAACTCCACAATGATTTCGTGGTACCACCAAAAAAATTCCTAAGGGTGTGTTTAGTTGTGGAAAAATTTTCTGTTTTCTAGAAAATTTTTCCATGAAAACTGAAAATTTAGAAACTTGTTTAGTTGATTCAATTAGAAATTTTTTTCCAAGAAAACAAAATTTTCATTTTCCAAATTTACACTTGAATTAGAAAACTACTTTTTATAGTTTTCCAATTCTCATTTTCATTTTCCATTTTCATTTTCAATTGTCGTCCCCTTCTCGGCTCGGCCACCGCCACCGTCTCGCTGCCGCCGCGGCCACGGCCACTACCGCTGCCGCCACCAGCCACCAGCCGCCGCCGCTCGCCGCCGCTCGCCGCCACCGCCGTCACGCTACCGTCATCCCTTCTCGTTGCCGCTGAGGCCACCGAGGCCACCGCCGTCGCCACCGAGGCAACCGCCGTCGCCGCCGAGTCCCCCGAGGCCACCGCCATCGCCGCTGAGGCCACTGCCACCATCGCCATCGCCGTCGAGGCCTCCAAGGCCACGCCAAGGCCACGAGGCCACCACCACCACGTCGAGGCCACCATCGTCGCCGCGCCGTTGCAATATTTGGAAAAAATGGAAAATGGAAAATGAAAAGTAATGAAAAATGCACAACTAAACGAGTTTTCTAATTTTCTAAAAATGGAAAATGAAAACTCCATGATTTCAAGTAAACAAGTTTTCCAAAATTTTCCTAGAAAACTGAAAATGAAAAATCAACTCCATTTTCTGTTTTCATTTTCTTGGAAAACAAAAAACAGTTTTCCACAACTAAACACAACCTAAATCCGTCACTGACTTTATCTACGTTTTTTTTTTTTTTTTTTTGATTATGAATCAACTGCCCTACCCTGTAGGGTAGAAGACATGTCTACCCTTTTGGTTTCGTCTGTTTTTCTTTTCCCTTTTCAATTGACGGAGAAAAAACCCAACTTGTAGAACGATCGATAGAATATTACTAGCTAACTAACCAACGTACCGGCAACCGCGGCCTTTGTTCCGAAGGAAACCTTCCCATTCCGTCCTTCCTGGATCATCAAGATGCACGTGCCTGGGACCAACACACAAATGAAATTTTGTTTTACACGAAAAAAATTTCAACTTTTCATCACTTCGATTATTAAAGCTTACGTCTTTGATATCGAATTCGATTTAGAATACAAAGATCAAAAGGGGGAAAGAAAATCAAGGAAATCAATAGTAAATCAAGAAAATTTCTTACACATCAATTAAGCCAGGCATCACAACAGCTTCTCCATAATCAATGACTGGTCCATTATTCATTTTTCCATGCCAATCTTTTTCTTTGACCAAAGACATGATTCTTCCTCCATTTATCTCAACTGCCCATTTGCAAATTCAATCAACAAATCTTGAAATTTTGACTAAAAGGTTGATTACCCGCAACCTGATCGACCCCACACAAACCCGCATGTGAAGAGGCATTTTAGAGCTGACTCAGCAGCTGAGGCTAGCGTACGGGTTTAAGTCAGTCTCCCATAGGATTCAAACTTGAACAGTGTATGAGCAAAGTCACTTTGCCCCTTTGCCAACTGAGCTACATGCCATAGGGCAACATATTTAAAAAAATAGTTGACTTTTTCAAATCTTGTTTAGTGTTAATGATTTTTTTCTCGATTAGTGTAACAAACGTTCGTTCTTCTTATTTTGCACCATTTTACCTGGTAAATATGTTTTCAGCCTTTGCAACATTTTTTTTTTTGAACGGCATGTTGGTCAAACGGAGTATCATCGTGCCACCATGGCACCAAGTCACGATGACCCGAGTTCGAAACCTCTCCAAGAAGAATAACCACCCCAACCTAGCCATCCAGTTTCCATTTAAAGGGCTTCAAGGCATCAGCTGGGATTCAAACCCGACACCGTTTAGGGAAAATCCCCCACAATGGACTCCAGCAGGAGTCGAACTCTTGACCTTCATCATATGGGAACTATAACCCATGCATCAGACCAACTGAGCTAGCCATCATTTGCTGGCAACATTTTATTTTGATGTGAAGTTTTTCCACGTGATGATATATTAAACCGGTCAAAATGGGTACCAAAATAAACGCAATGTTCGTTGCATTTGATATGTTTTGCACGTTATCTTGTTTGATTTCAAGAATTCAAATGTATATGTTGCGTTGGACGTACCTGCGCCCGAAATTATCTCATGAGGTGTCACAATGCGTTTGCTAACGATCCAATAACGATCATGAGGAAGAAGGCTGCAACCGCTTGTGGTAGATCGCTGCATTTTATTAACATCAGTATATATGTTTCCTTACTTGCATCAAAGACAATAGGTTTCGTAAATAGGAATCAAACAAAAGTCTGTTCGTTCCATTTTGATGCAATTTTTCTGTAACTTTTAACCACTAAAGTTGCATAACTTCTTACCTGCTTAAAATTTGTTTATTTTATCTCTTGAGAAATAAATTTTGAATCAAAAGTGGATTTTCTAGACACTAGAAATCTGATTCAGGTTTGCAATACATCCAAATATGCCTTAATGTCAAAGGACAATTAGTAGAGAGCAAAGATAGTATGATTGAACCAAAAATGAACTCAATATATCTCAGATAGAGGTAGGATTTGGAAAGGGTAAGACGTACATAGACTTTACCTTTACCCTAAAGGATAGAGAGAATGGTGAAGACCCCTTGCATGCAAAATGAAGATCGATAATAGTGTGATTAAACATCCGTAATTTTTGTGTAGAAAGCTCAAGAGTTTATGTTACAGCAAGGAAAACCCCAAAATTGAGGAACATCCTAATAATCATTCATCTATATGGTATGCACATTTGCATACCATTAACAACGATGTTTTTAGTTTCTAAGCGCATATGCAGACCAGACAAATTACTTTTATGCACATATGCATGCATATTGTACAAATAAATGGTTACTATGTTTTTCAGTTTTCCATTTTTTTCGGAATATAGGGTCGATTGCAAACTTAAACGCTGTTGTCAAGCGGAGACAAAGGAGAGAGCACCAAAGTATCACATTCACGGGATACTTGTCATGAATAGTGTACCACTCATCATGAATAGTGTGTAAAAGTTCACATTCATTATTCATAATGAAGTAAAACAAAAGAACACAAGTGTCGTGCTCTCATTTGTCTCCCACTTCACAACACAAAAAGAAAGGTTTACAATTGAATTTTCATTTATATATATATATATATATAGTTGTATATGTGTGTGTGTGTGTTTTTCTCTAAGTTTCTGCAATGTTCCAGACTGTGTCCAACATGTGACACAGAAAGACACACAACAGCAGATTCCCTCACCCCACCCACATCCACTTGGTATTTTCTAGTGTAGATGCTTATGGATGTAAACATTTCCAAAATTGAATCTTTTTGCTTACATTTTTTTATGAAGATACAAACAAAAGGGTTGAAAGATTCCAATCTTTTAACAGATTTCATGGGAGTAGAAGATGATGCTGCAAACAAGCTAATCTCTAGTACTCTGATATGTGAAACAAGGTTAAATTACTATTCAAAAGATCCTTTAAGTAAAGAACAAAGATTCCAACATATGTTAAGGATAAATAATCCAACCTTAGCCAACACGGGACTTCAAACACGCCTTCCAATGAAGACTAAATGTTCACAAAGTGTAAAGAGTCCCTAAAGTTGATAGACGTTTGAGCTCTGATACCATGTGCTATATGAAAAAAGATTAATGGGTTCTTTGTTTTTAGCTCCATGGAAACAAATTGATCAAAATTTGACCAATGGTCAATAGTGTTGGGGTCCCACTTCGGCTACCATCAAACCTATATATATCTACAAACCTCAATTCTCTCACTCTAAAAGAGCTTTTTTATACCAAGAGTTTTAAGGTATCTACGGAATGAACTCAGTCTATTATATCATAGAAAACCAAACAGTTTCTTTTATTATTCCCATCGATTACCGATTAACAAGTTCTACATGTCCTAACATGGTATCAGAGCAAACAACGTCTGCCACATGTTTCTAGTCCCTCCATTATTAGTTAAACATAAACCATCAAACCTATAACAACATCCCTATTTCTAAAAGGGTTCTTCTATATATATATATATAGAATTCAAATATCCCACCACTCATAAAACCACATACTTAACCACTTGGGTTTTAAGGCTCCACCAAAGCCTTGATGATATTCACATGCGATTACTCCAGGCCATCCACTAAAAGTTTTGAGGAAAATCCGACACGGTCGGACCAGACAACAAATTTCCACGGGTCAACGTTGCTTAAGCTAGTGTGAAAATCCACGGTTATCCGAAAAGAAAGAAGAAGAAAAACCCATAATCTTTTTTATAGTGTGAAAGATAGTGGTTAGAAAGTAAAACAATCATCCATAAAGAAAAGAATTAAGGGTTTATAAAAGATCAAACCTTCTGAGAAGTATGATGATTAGAGTAGATAGTGAAGAGCAAATATAGAACCAATGGCATCATAGAGAAGAGAAGCCTCCATGTTCCTGCTTCCATCGCCGGCGAGAAGGGTTTGGCCGGAAAAAGGGAGGATTGATTGACGGCCGGTGGTGTGGCCTTTATTTCTGATTGGTGGTTAATTGGTTATATAATGAAAAGATTTTCTGATTGGCAAATGGCTAAGTGTTACATGTTTTGTTTTTTTTAGAATTCATGTGATGGTGTTTCAAGTGGAGAGTCCAATTAACCAGTTGTCAATGAATAGGTTCTTTTTGGTGAAAATATTGTATAGTAATGATTTTTTTTTTACTTTTATTCTTTAATAGTTTTTGTTTGAGCAAATTGCATAAAAAATGAAGGTAATTTATTTTAGTTTCTGTTTTGAAGAATGTACTTTTAAAATACCCATTTAAGGGTATATAACAAAATTTTACAACCAAAAACCAAAACTAATTACCAATATAGTAAGTCACTATTGATTTTTCAATAATTATATTATTTCAAAAATTATAAATAACTATTAATATTGTCATATGTCTTAAATAACTTTTATGTCATCCAAAGAAATTCCATATAAATAATGTGTTGGGGTTTTTCTGTGATCCCCGAACCAAACTGAACCGGTGAACACTTAAATAAAAACTTGCGGAAGCGATTGTGGATAAAACCTAAAACCACGATCATTCCGTTTCGATTATTTAACAGTTTTGAGAAATTACCTGGAAAGCTTGAGTACTAATCCACCTATGAACGACCCGACGAATGCTCCTCTAGTAGAGCTGGAAAATACCCGACTAATCTCAAAACCCGAACTGGTTTGGGAGATGTTGTAAATGGCGATGGAAGCTAGAGAGAGGGAGGGGGTTGAGAGGATTTTTCTGGAAAACTAGGCTAGTTGATTGAATTGTTAATTTCCTTTAAACCTATAAGGTTTATTTATAAGGCTTATCAACCAGTTTCCATCCAACTCTATTTCCTTAATAATTATCTTATTCTTTTCTTTTCCATTAACAAAAGATCTAGATAATTATCATTACTATAATTAATTAAATTACCTTTAATTAATTAACCTATTATATATTTATTTAAACTAATATATAATTCAACATTTAACCCTCCAACTTTGGGATTTCTAGCTGAACTTTCCCAACTGATTTATAAATGACTATTTATAAATCTAATCCCTCCATTTTGAATTATAACTAACTGTTATAAATTCAACCTTTTCATTTCTGGGTTTTCCTTAACTTATTCGATTTACAGGTCCTCATAAGTGTGACCCTCAAGTGTCTTGTAACATTGGACGCGCAATCACTGGTTTGTCAACTTATGCACACAATCACTAACATAATGTTCATCATGTACACCACGTCTTAATCCATCTCTCTTCTACGCTTATCGTTTTTTTAATTTAATTTATCTTCCTTAAAAAAATTCTTAAAAAAGTTTGTTTCCGGTTTTGTTAGTTTGCTCCAAAAAAACCAAGTTTGTGATTTTGTACGTTAGATACGTTGAAGTTCTTCACCATCTCTTTATTTTCATTCTTCTTGAAATACAACAAAAAAAAACAATGGTTGTTGAGGAGAGATTATTTGAGGAATGAAAATAATAGGGTTTTGGAGTTTAGGAAGCGGGTTTGAATTTGTGTAAGGCTTAAAGGGAAAGGGATTTTTCAAGAAAAATAAATTAAATTAAAAAAAGGATAATAACATGAGATGAATGAATTGAGATTTAAAGTAGACATGGAAATTATTTAAGGAACATGACAATATTGATGTTTATTTATAATTTTTAAAATAATATAATTATTGAAAAATCAAAGTGAATTACTATATTAGTAATTACTAATTAGTTCTCCTTTTTGGTTGTAAACTTTTATTATATACCTTAAATGTGTATTTTAAAAGTACATTCCCTAAAACAAAAACTAGAGTAAATATGTTCCTTTTTGAATTAATTTACCCTTTTTATGAGAAATTCTGTTTGATAAACTAGCTGATAAACTAGCAGCTACCTAGTGAGAGTTGAAAAGCTAACTGTTGATTAATAAGCTAGTTTGTGAACAAATTAAGTTGGGTAAAAATTACATATTTGGTCCATGTGGTTTACACTTTATTTATGGTTTATATCATATTGCACTATTAGTCCCTCTGGTTTACACTATATTAAATCACAGGGACCAACAGTGTAATATAATGTAAACCATAAGGATCTTTTCATAGTTATTTCAAAATAGGGACTAATATGTAATTTACCCAATTATATTTAACAAAAACTAGCTTTAGCTTATAAGTATGTAAAATTACCAAAAAATGTATCTTGGGATATAATAGTTAATATTAATAAAGATGTAATTGAAAAAAACTATAAAAAGTTCCTAAAACACTACTCCAACTAGCGTTTCAATAAACTAACTTATGGCCCATCTAAACATATACTAACTTATTTTTGCCGAAGCCTAATAAACTAATCATTTTTGTTCATTTTTGAGGGTTGGTTTTATTTTTTAGCTATTGCTCTTCATACTTTACAAAAATAGCAACAAGACTAACCAAAGGACAACAAAATATTTTCAATTTGGACCTCTGCTTACAATTGTGAAACGTGAACCTACCCATGAAATGTAAAACTTTACATTTTATATTCACATTCCAATTATGGATATGAAGCTATTTTTGTAAAGTGTGAGAAAATGGATAAAAGATTAAACCAGACTTTAAAAATGACTAGTTTAACTAATTTCCCAAAACTATAGTGTATTTAAGATTGGTTATGACTTATTTCTTTTTAGGTAAGGAATTATGCTAAATGATCATGTTTGGAGAGCATATCTCCAAAGAATTCTCTATAAAATTTCTAAAATGAAAAACCAAAGTTTAAAATTTTTTATAAGCATTCAGTTTTAATAGATTCTCCATTTTATAGAAAACATCATAACATCATTATTTATATTATTAAAATAGTATATATATAGAGATAATTTAATAGAGGTTTGCAAATGATCACTCCCATATATATATATATATATATAGAGAGAGAGAGAGAGAGGAAAGTTCAAATGTGAACCACTTTTTTGTTGTGAACGTGAGGACAACCAAGAGCGCGACACGTGGCGACTTTGAGTGTGTTCCCCCTCTTTAATTCAATGCCCCTCCCATGAATTGCGCATAGTCATCCGCCGTGGATCTGACGTGGCGCCTAGTCATCCGCCACATGTCGCACTCTCGGCTGTCCTCACGTTCACAACCAAAAAGTGGTTCACATTTGAACCCACCCATATATATATATATATATTATATATATAGAGAGAGAGAGAGAGAGAGAGAGGGAGAGAGGGAGGGAGAGAGAGAGGAAGGTTCTTTTGTCAACCAATGAATTTGTGTTAACCGTGTAAACTTAAAAATCAACCAATCAAATGCACTTTTTTGATGGTTTTATTGGGCGGTTACAAAGTAGGAAAACGATTTTTTAATTTTAGTAGATATTAATTTTTTAAAGAAAAAGACAATTAATCATGGCTCTTAATTATGTATGATATGCGGTTGAGATTAGTTAACAAAGTTAAACTTTTGATAAGGTTATTTGTTAATAGTAAAATTTTCAATCATAGAGCAAAATAATCCTTTTTTGAAGATATTATATTTTTGTCCCATTATTATATGTTTTAGTATTTTATATGCAACTTGTTATATTTTAATATATTATCCGTAGATCTATATAAAAATGCCAAAATACAGTGAAATTTTTTTAGTCTTTATTTCGATTTTATTGTCATATGATTTTTTGTTCAATTATTGTAGCAAAGGTACGAAATTTTCTATTTCGCACTCATTTTGATCATTGCTTGATTGATTTTTTTAACCTTTGGTAATATGCATGTGAAGTTATATATATATATATATTCTCCAAAAGGTTTATTTTAGACGGAGAAACCGTAACCTTGTAGTCCTTTGGGGCCATACCCTACCATGAATATGGCCCCCAAGCAATTTTTCATCCTGTCATAGCGCCAAGGATGCAAGGAGTTGGGTTAGAACCCAAACCGATTCACCGAAGCCCTCCTTGACCTAGTCAACAATGCGTTTACGGATGGGTAATGGCCAAGTGAGCTAGCCCACTTGGTTGCATGTGAGGTTATATACGTAAAACACCCACAATGATTGTTTCACATCTCTAGTGAATTTTTCATAATTGAAAATAAAAAATCAAAATTTCCAAAAGAAATATATATATATATATATATATATATTTATCATTAAGAGCTGCTATACCATAGAGATTATAAGTTATAATTGCCCACTTATGCATTAAGTTAAAAGATTCTCATTGGTACAAAGAATAAAAATACTATTTCTCACAATGTAAATTTTCAAAGGGTTTTTCAAATTTGGAAAATATCTCTCTCTCTCTCTCTCTTATATTTTCTTCATTTGGAAAAGATTTTGAAAACCTATTAGGCCATGGACGAGCTTGGCGAGTTGATTTGGCGTTGGCTCGGCGGGTTCGTGCTATGCCACACGCTGTTTCAGGCGAGGGTTCGTGACCCATCTCTACCCGATTCTCCTTTCTCTCTTTCTCTCTCTTTTTCTTTCCCTCTTTCTCTCTCTTCTATATATTAATATATATATATATATATATATATTTCAAATTAATAAAAAATGGTAAGAGTATGAGGGTATGAAAGGTTGTGGTGCGAGATTTGAAAGGTTTGTGAGGGTTTGAGGGTAGATAGTGGAAAACTGATGTGACGTTTATTCGCTTACATATAATAATTTAATAATTTTATAGCGTTTTACACTTTTTAACGTAACATTAATAGTCTTTTTACTATGAATGTTGGAATTTTTTTTACCTTCAGAGTGTTTCGTTGTGAAATTTCATGTAAAAAATGTTGGTCTCACCAGTCTTACGAAAACAAGTTGGTCTTACCTTCAGAGTGTCTCTCTGTATATATATATATATATATATATAGAGGGTCCTTCAAGGAAAAACCATTTTTTTGTAAAAACTTGAGGAATAATCTAAGCCCTTGATCTAAAAAGGGCATGATTGTCATTTTGGTTATATATATATATATGTCCTTAAGGAAAAACCATTTTTTTGTAAAAACCATTTTTATTAAAACCATTTTTTTTGTAAAAACCATTTTTATTAAAACCATTTTTTTGTAAAAACTTGAGGAATAATCTAAGCCCTTGATCTAAAAAAGACATGATCGTCATTTTTTATTTATTTATTTATTTATTTTTATTTTTTTAATAAAAAAATCGCAGTTTATTCATTATATGAATATTCACTATCATATTCACCATATAAATATTCATATTCACCATATCATATTCATCGTATATTCAGCATATGAATATTCATATTCATCTTATGAATATTCATATTCACCAAATAAAAAATTATATAAATTCACCATCATATTCACCATACCATCATATTCACCATCTGAATATTCATATTCACCATATGAATATTCATATTCAGCATATGAATATTCATATTCAGCATATGAATATTCATAGCATATCATATTCACTATATATTCACCATATGAATATTCATATTCACCTTATGAATATTCATATTCATATTCATCATATAAAAATTATATAAATTCATTCAGCAGGTGAATATTCACCTTATGAATACAAGCCGAACAAACTTTCCTAGTTAAATAAGTTAAGTTTACTGAAGAGAACTTGCGGTTCAAAAAAGAAAAAAAAAACAAGAAGCCGTAGCAAGGAAACTGTATTATTTATTGTAATTTTCACAAAACTAACGACAAAGGACCAAAAATGAAAGTTAAATGATTCATTTGGACCAAAAATGAAAGTTAAATGATTCATTTGGACCAAAAATGAAAGTTAAATGAAAGTTAAAACCCCAACCACCTCCGCACCTACCACCACTCCGGCCTGCGTCAAACCACCGACACCGCCACCTCCAAACCTCACCTCCGTCGCAACAACCTCCGTCTCCGCCGCCTCGATTCCTCTCTCCGCCGCCTCGATTCCTTTCTCGGCGGACTCGATCCCTTCCTTCACGATCTCCACCGCCTCCTCCACCGCCTTCTTCAGCTTCTTCCTCAATCCGAACAGTCCGATGTCCTCCGCCATTGACGGCATCTCCAGTGCCTTCACCGCCGTTAACGCCGTCGTGAGAAACAACAGCTGTCTCCGGCTCTGACGGCCGTCGTCGGATCGGATCGCCGGAGGCGGAGCGGATTTATGACATTGTACTGGTAGCTTGTAGGCGGAGACGGTGGTTAGAGGTTGCGAGCTCCGGCAAGAGATAGGGTTTAGGAGTAGATTGGAGCATGTGGAGGCCATGGCTGAAGAGGCTTCTCTGCTGATCGCTTATTTCCGGCGTCGGCGGTGGTGGTGGCGCCGGCGGCGGCGGTGGCGCCGGCAGCAGTGGTGGTGCCGGCAGCAGTGGTGGAAGGTGTGATGGTGAAGTTGTGTTTGTTATTGATGAGAACTCATGATATGAGATGAAGATGATGATATGGAGTGTTTTGTTATCAGGAGTAGAAAAGCTAAATGACCTAAATACCCTTCTGGGTTAAAATCAGGTGTGGCACAAAAAAAATTATAGAATTGTTACCATGGTCTCTACATATGACAACCCTTGATTAAAATAGATAGATGGTTGAGATTGGTCCTATAGTTTTTACAAAAAAAGTGGTTTGTATTTGATTTTTCCTATATATATATATATATATATATATAAAAAATAAAGGTGGAAGCATAAAACACCAAATTCATCTTTAATAACATAAATAAAATATTTTGTAATTCCACAAGTTTCCTATCAATACCAATAGAAAATTTTCTTCAAACCATACTTCATCTTTTTCAGCTTAGAGAGAATTATAGATACATACTTGAGATTCTTCTCAGTGCCATCAACGAGGGAATCTTATGGTTTTCTTTCTTTATTTCCTTGGTAACAATCGTCTTAATATCCTAATATATGTTGATAGATTGTTAAAATTTTCGACCGATAAAAAATTACATCGAGACATACACACTTAAGATTTTGTTCACCACCAAGGATTGTGGTAACTTCGGATATGATTTCCTTATTTCTTTCTCTTTTTTTAGACAACAATTAATCTTCTTAATAAAATACATTAAGATATTAAAAAGATTCATTGTTGTCCAAAAATAGAAAATAAATAACAAAATCGTATCAAAAATTATCATGGTGGTGGTGCACAGAATCTTAAGTGCGTGTCTCTCGATGTAGTTCTTCCTAGGTTGAAAATTTTAACAATTTATCAACGTATATTAAGATATTATGAAGATTGTAAACCACAAAACAAAAAAAGGAAACATAAATTTACCTCAATTGATGGTGGTGAGCATAATCTTAAATACATGTATGTATAATTCTCTTTAAGCTGTAAAGGATGAAGTACAACTTGAAGAGAATTTTCGATTTTTAAAAGGTGTTGAAACTAAAATAACGGAATTGCATATGATTTGCATGATATAACCACCCATTGATAGGCAATTTAAGGAAATTGTTAGGTGCATTTTATACACCTAATTTTGTGCATATTAGATAAATTTTCGCTACATTTTAGTGTATAGTTTAGCCACATCATGCATTCTTTTCTAGCTTTTTCCTTATTTTTCTTAAATCACGGTTGGAAACTCTTTTGGGAAAGCTTTTACGCATTTGGTATGTGTTTTGTGCAGATTGACAAGTTTTTGAGGAAAGTGCGGTGAAATTGAAGGATGATCGAAGGAGGACGTGGGAGAAGCATGGACGAGCATCAAAGATGGCGGAAATTGGAAGAAACCGAAACTTTTCTAAGGATAAAGCATGCTGTCCGGATTCGCGGCCGGGAAGGATCTTCCCTGGCCGGGGAAGTTTTAGTGCAAAATTTTTATTTCAGACTTTGTTTGGGATTTGCTTGTTTTGGGCTTTTAAGCCTAGACCTTTAAATAGCTTTCCTTTAGTTTTTAGTCTAGTCAGTTTTAGTTTTGAACAGAACGTATATTAACTTCTCTGGGGGAGTTTCTCTTGGACGATTTTCCAATCTCCATGGGAAGAAGATGGTGCTTTGAAGCATAAACAATTGGAATCCGACTTGCAAGCGGTTTTTGATGCGACATCTAGTATCTTCTTCCCTATTCTCTTCTAGTAAACTTAGTAGTTGTGTTGTTACTTGAACCTTGTTGTTTAATTTGATGGTTTACTTTGAATTTCTTCTTCCTCTCTTCTTAATTGTTGTTTATTTACATAGTAATTCAATTT
This sequence comes from Centaurea solstitialis, assembly GCA_030169165.1. NCBI lineage: Eukaryota > Viridiplantae > Streptophyta > Magnoliopsida > Asterales > Asteraceae > Centaurea > Centaurea solstitialis. The sequence goes on from CM058040.1 coordinate 47,839,263, forward strand.
CCTGCACTTGTTAGTTGTTTAATTACTCCTATTTTATGTTATTGCATCTCTTTCCCTCTTACCCTCTTATATCTCCCTTATCTTCCCTTTAATCTTGTACTTTAAAGTTAGGTTAATTAATTTTCTGCACTAGGTTAAATTTCCTGCACATGTCAATTTGATAAATTAGGGCTTTTCTTTAATTTGTGTTTATGTTAATTGTATGTAGATTTAGTCTAATGTAAGTATTGTGTATAATTAGGGTTAGTTTCAATTTTATGTTTTTAAATAGGTTCTAGATAAATAAATTGTTGTTTGGTCGTAAGTTTGATTTTTGTTTCGTTGGGTAATTGTCACTTAGGGTTAAAGATTTGGTATTGATCAATTGTTCGTAAAACAAATGAAGAGTTTTAACTTTTTTTGACTCCAACGAAAGTTGAAGTTGATTTAATTAGGTTTTAACAAAGCATTTAGTAATTTGACTAGTTTTTGAATCAAACGAGAGTTTGATCTTTTACTTCGGCTAAATTGATCAATGATAACGGTTTTAACATGAGAATAGTTAAGGACGTTTATTGGAAATATATTTGTTTAACCTTAATGTTTCTTTCCAATGTACTCATACTGCGAAAGTAAGTATGAGTCTTGGTTAAGAAAAGCTTTTCCGCCTCGAAAGAGGGTTGAAGTAGTTTTGTCTAACAAAATTCCACCATTTCAAAAGCCCAAGATCGACCGTTACCCAATGTCCTTTAATCATGATTGTTGTTTAGTTTACTTTTAATTTCTATGTATTTATCCTTTTCCCTTAATCTTGTTTAGTTTTATGTCCACTTAGTGTAACAACGAAAATGATAAATCAATTCGCATAACTAGGCCGTGATTATTAAGTGAGTTAGTGTTTAGACCATCTCCTCCCCGTGATCAGGGACGGTCCTGAGATTTTGGATGCCCATGGCGAAAGGTTAAAAGCATGCCCCTTTAGTATGCATAAATCATGTTGGGATTAACTATTGAGGATTGAAATCGAAGATAATGCAGCACAACAGCAACATAGATGATAGATTGCAAAGTGATAAACTGTTAATCAAACAAAAAAAACTTACTGACATTTAATCGAAAGCAAAAGAGTGAAGAAATCGATTACTTCGATTTCTGATTTCGAAAATAGGAAGATTGAATATAAAGCAAGTCGATTGGTGAGCGATTTGCAGAAATTGGCGACAAAATTTGTTTCATTATTCTATTTTGTACTCTATATAATTGCTTTCAGTATAAATTGTAGCATGCCGAGATTGATTCGGTATTTATATATGAAGCGCTCACAAGTCACAACCATAGTAAAATTAGTCCCAAAAGCACATAATTGAACCTACTAATGAATACTTGGGCTTATAAGAGTGATGCCCTTGGGCTAGATGATGCCCTAGGCCACCGCCCCTTTGGCCTATGCCCAGGGCCACCCCTGCCCGTGATCGACCCGTATGCTACACACCCGTATGCTTGCGGTATAAATTTAAAACACATCAGAAATCATAAAAATTATTAAAATTTATTTGTATATTTACTAAAGATGTATTTGGTGTTTTAACTTTTATGCTTTCGTCATGGAAGTATCAAATACAAATATATATTTATGTATATATAGACGGAGAGAAAAAAGTTCAAATGTGAACTCATTTTTCGTTGTAAACGTGGGGATGAATCTTAGCCACTCATCTAAAAAGAAGCGAAAACAACATGCCCGCTTTCTAAGTCGTACAAATATACAACTACGACCAACGTGACGGTTGTTTTTATCTTGAAAAAGATGCAAAAGACTACAACGAAAAAAGAAGTGAGTCGCACAAACAAATAAATGAACCCGTTTTTTTTTCTTCTTCTTTTCTTCTATCTCAAGGGAGTGTGACCACCACGAGAGCTACTATTAACTGAACCAAACAAAACAAACACAATATATCCCACACCACACATATATAAAAGTCTGGGGTAGGATGTATACAGACCTTGAGACACTGTTTTCGTGAAGACACTACTTTCTACCTCAGATGAGCATCATAGGTGTCAAAAACCGAGTCTGGATTCACAAGTGGGAGCTTGTCAACGTACATGAAAAACCGTTTAAGATTTTCCCGTGTTATTGTGGCCATGTCGATTGCTTCTTTCTTGTCGACGTACACCCAAAGCTCATCGGGGTCGACCCTCTTCAGGCTAACACGGCAAAATGGACACGATAATGATCTCGTTCGCCTGCAATTTGTTTTGGTAGATCTTCCCATATTAGTAGACGAATAACTATTAAAAAATAAAAATTGAAACATACAAAAACTTGATCAATGCAGAAATAAATGTCTACAATGACACAGACGCAATGTTTTAGAAATGTGCAACTAGTACACTCTAAATTAACTAAATGACAGTTTTACTATTAATAACAAGGGAAATTATAAATGGACCCCTCCTATGAGGGGTATGGGTAGGTTTATGTGGGTATACAGGTGGGACCCAATATGCGAGGTCTACTTTTATGTGAGTGAGAAAAGACCTAGGGGGGGGGGGTGTCGAGATAACAACACCTTAATAACAAACAAGTGTTTTAGAAATGTGTAACTATTGCACTTTAAATTGACTAAATGACAATTCTACTCTTAATAACAAAGAAGTGTTTGTGTAACTATTACACTTTAAATTAACTAAATGGCAGTTGTATCCTTAATATCAAACAATGGAGTTTTTATCTCATAACTAAGGATAAAATTGGAAAATAGGTATTTATTATCAAAATTGATCACAACAAGACAAACTAAAATATAATGCAAAACAACTAAACAAAGATATAAGGGAATTTATCTAAAACGTAAGGGGCATAATTAGAAAAGCGTAAAAAAAGCTCCAATAAGTTATCTGAATTCTGAAGTAACATTTCAAAAGCCAGCTTATTAATTACCAAAGGGGGTTTTCTCTAATAAGCCAAAAAATATTATAAAGGAAACTTTCTTTCGAGCACTAGATAAATGCTTCGGATGCTTGTATTGTACAATTATGAATGCAATATTGTAACAAATAGAGACGTGTCGTACCATTCACTATAGCAATCGGAGCACATCGCGTGACTGCATTTCGGTAACACGAGTTTGTCGTTAGCTTCCATGCAAATACCGCATTCTTCTTCCGACTCTATCTCGAGATCCGAAGACTGAGTTTCGTTATCGTTGTCGTCTCGTTTCGCGTATCGTTCGATACATATCTTCTTTTGCCTTCTATCTTCCGAATTGGTGACTCCGCTTTGAAGTTGCATTAGAGACGGATATATAATACCTATCATTTTGTCACTCGAGATATCAATTTTCGCATGAAAATAGAAACCGAATGGTTAAGACGACGTCGTTATCGCTCGGCAATGACTAGTTGACTACAAAGTTTGTTTTTTGTTCACGTTTTCGACGGTTTTTGAAACAAGATACTGAATCTTTCAACAGTTTTAAGAAAACAAAGTTTAAAGTTCGAGACTTAAGTGTACCATAGAATTCTCTAATGCTCGCTTTTCTTTCGTGCGTCGACATAGTTGTGGTGCCATCGACATAAACCTGTACGAAATCAAGAATTTTTATTAAAAAAAATAAAACCATCTCAAAACCCGTACAAATAAAAGGGTTCAGGTACGAAATCAAGAATGTTTATTAAGAAATAAAACCTTCTTAAAACCCGTATAGATAAAAGGCGACTCTAGTGCAGTATGACTATCTTTGGCAAACTAACTGATAAGACAGTGGATAAGACAGTTGTTGACTGATAAACCAACTTAGAGATTAGTCATGTTTGAAAAAAACTAGGCTGGTAAATTAAGTTTGATAAAAACTAGCTGATAAGTTAATTGTTGACTGATAGGCTAGCTTACAACTACTCATGTTTGATAAAAATTGGTTGTTAGTTGATAAATTCGTTAAGTTTGATAAAACTAGAAGTTACATTGTTGATAAGCTAGCTTACAAGCTAGTCATGTTCGATAAAAACTAGTTGTAATAAGTTGTTTGTTGGCTGATAAATTAGTTAAGCATGATAAAAAAAAATAGTTGATAAGCTTTGTGACAATGTAAAATGATATGAAAGGACATGTTGAAAAGATAATTGGAAAATATGGACATAATTGGAAAAAGTGAAGAAAAAACCCGTGGAGCGTATTGAATAAAAGTACGGGGTTTTTACCTTGTAAACCAGGATCCTTAATAGTCCGAGAGCACCGGCAAGATGGTAATCCGACCATTGAACAAAGAAAAGCAAAAACTGTGAAGCCGTGCTATAAGACATCCGCATTTGCACGCTTCCCCCGTTGTACTCCCTTTGTAAATCGATGCTCTACAAATCATGAAGTTAATTTAAGAAACATAATGTACGAAAAAAGAACGAACTAATGTCGGTCGTTTAAAGTTTTTATTTCGTATGTCCTATTTATATGTTGGTTTCAAAAATAAATATAGAACCGATAAAGTGAATGAATTTTGAACACACTAACGATGCTTCTACTAAACCAAACTAAACTAACTCAATTTATCCCACTCGGAGATGGGTGTTAGGTGGGAGATACGCAGACATGTTCTCTACCCAAAAGTAGAACCTCTTTTACAGATTCTTTGTAATTTCTTTAAAATAGGAAACCAAAAATTAAAATTTCTAACAAAATTATATTCAACTACAACGTATTGTTTATTTTAGAGATTTTAACGTTAATTATATTATTAAAATATGTTATAATTTTATTATCCTAATACACTTCTAATAGTAACTCAACCTCATTTCTTGAAATAAATAAAAAATAATTTCTCTCTTCATCTCAATTTCTAAGAAATCTTAAATAACAAAATAGAGAACAAAATCTTAAAGGGGTTTTCTTTTCTTTTCTTAAATAACAAAATTTCTATTTTCTGTATTAAAAAAAACTATTTTAAGTAATGTTTCAATAAACCTTAAAGGGGTTTTCTTTTCTTTTTCCCCATCATACCCTTTATATTTTTCCAATTAATTTTCCAATTTTCACATTTTAATAAAGCTTATCAACCAGATACGTTATACATGACTAATTTATCAGTTAACTGCTCAACTACAAAAACTTCATCCTACCATCTAAAGCCTCATAAATCTATGAATTATCAATCGATTAAAACCGAAAATCAAACATATAGCACAAACCCACATCATCAATTGCTCTAAATCACCTACAACCCAAAACCCACAAACCAAATACACATAAATTCATCAAAACACATAAATTAAACCAATAATCAACATAACAAAACAGAGTGAAATGATGGAGTTCTTACAAGGTATTAGCATGTTGAATATCTGCCTCAAGAACTTTGAGAGAATCCTTGAAAGATTTTCTCATTGACCCAACATACATAATTTCACTAATACACCATCTACTTTTATAATTCTTTTGATATATATATATATATATATGTATATGTATAGAAAATGTATTGAGTTTTCTCTCTCTAGAAAGAGATTATGAAAGAGGGGATTGTGGTTTGTTTTTCTCTCTCTATCTTGTTCACGAAAACATTGAAGAAGGGGTGTCACCTTCAAGATGCCACGTGGAATTAAAGATGGTGTAACACCTACACTTTTTAAAGATTTCTTGAAGGATTTCTATTTGTAGTATTATGTAGAGGTTAGTCTACTATTCAAACTAGATTGTGGCTATATCCTTACCTCAAATTCTGTTTTTTGGTAATGGGTTTATTAGTATGATCAGTGCCGTCCCTGGGGAGGGCGGGCCGGGCGTACGCCCAGGGCCCAAAAATAATAGGGGCCCAAAATTTTATAGTATATTATAATATTAAATAAAATACACAAGTTTTATTGGTAGTAACAAAATTATTTTGAATTATATTAAAGGGCCCAAACATGTATTATTTTTAAATTGGAAACTAAAATATTGTTCGTTTTTTAGTATTACACTATTACTTATAGTTTCTTCTAAGTTTTTTTATTTAGTACCGAAGTCTAAATTATTTGCTTAAAAATTCTTGATAAATACTCCATCATACATCATTTAGTTACATTTTTTATTATTTCATCCACATGAATTTTATATATGTATTTAGATATAGTAAGTTTCATTTTATTAGTTAAGAAAAAATCATATATTTTGAAAAAATATACCAACCTTTATGAGACGGTCTAACTTATATTTATATTTTAGGTTTTGAGACTATCATTATTTTTTCATACATTATTGATTTCTTATTACATAATTTTGAGTTCGTGCATCTTAAATACACTTGTATCGAATATAATAAGACACAACGTTATTGATTAACCAACTTATTATATTGATTTACATAGAGTGTTATTTTCAATAGCCAAGATTGTGTCCCCAAATGATGTAAATTTATATAGTAGGTATATCATAGGAAGGTTTTGAGGATGTTATGTAAAAATTGATAGGGTAGATAATATTAATTTAGAAATGGGTATTGATTGATTTTACGTCTAGAAGAAATACTTTCAAAAATTAGTATTTCTTGCATCCAATTCTATTTCTTATGAGAAAAACAATATATTAATGGTATTTTTTTTCGTAGTTATGAAGGGCCCTTATTTGCATTTCGCCCAGGGTCCAAAAATTGTCAGAAATGGGCCTGAGTATGATAACATGATAAAGATAAAGATAAATGGCTAGGAAACTAGAGTATCTTCTATAAGTTTTATAATTGAAAACAAAAAAGAAAAATCAAAGACTCTAAAAAAACCACATTCATTTAGGAGATTTTTAATCCAACTGTTAAAAAGACACATTAAAAATACTAAAAATATATGATCCTTAAACATTTATAAGAAAAAAAAAACTATCTTTAAGTCTACGCTAGAGATGGGCATCCGGCCCGAGCCCGACGGAAAGCCCGGCCCGGTCCTAGCCCAAAAGGCCTAGCCCAAAGGGCCTAGCCCGGGCCTAGTTTTGGAAGTTTTAAAAGCCCAGCCCGACCTGGCCCGGCAGGCCCAGTCCAAGGCCGGTTCGTTTTTAGTGGCATTTTCGTAATCTTTTTGAATTTTTGAAATATATTTGTTATATATAGTTTAGCTCTAGTGGTTTAAAATAAAATAAATTTAGTTTATATTGTATATTATCATTATTATTATAATTATAAAAATAATTGTAGTTTTATAAGTTAGAAAAAAGAAAATTCTTCAACGCCTGGGCCAAGGCCCGGTCTTCAAAGCCTAGGCTTTTTCTACATGTAACGGGCCCGGGTATCACACTCAAGGCCCGGCCCGACTCGGTCAAACCAAGGCCCAAAAAGCCTGGTTTTTACGAGGTCCGGTAAAAGCCCGACCCGACCCATTTTTGCCCACCTCTAGTCTACACTAAGAACATTTTTAATATTACAATAATAAACTTAATATAAAATATTATTTAATATATTACATTATTAACCTATACATATGAAACTAGAAAACATTAAATAAACTATTGATTTATATTTTTAAAGCCTCTTTTATTGGCCTTTAACTATGAAGAGATGTTTTATTGACATCTATCTTTTTTTATGTTTTAATATTGGGTTGAAAATGAATACATCATAACTTTTATGTTTTTACTAAAAACACAAAAATGATGATGTATTCATCTCTAACACAATACTACACACAAAAATTAGAGGCCAAAAAAATACCCCCTATATTTGAAGGCTAATATAAACTAGATAATATTCAGTTTTTATAATTAAATATATATTAATCAATTAAAAGTGTAATATATTAAAATGCTTGTTATTATAATATAAAAAGATGTTTTTATTGACCTGAATTAGCTGATAATATAGAATAAAAATATGTGATCCTAAAATCAGATGTTTTATCACTATCATACTAATGAAATACAAACACATAAAGGCATCGTTTGGTAAAAATAAGGTAGCTTATAAGTTAGCTTATAAGTCACCTTATAAGTCAGTTACATGTTTGGATGGACCATAAGCTGACTTATAAGTTAGCTTATAAGCTAGCTTTTTGAAAAGCTACTTTGAGTAGCGTTTTGGTGACTTATTGTAATTATGACACTTATTATTATTTTTATTCCAAATATACCCTTCTACTTTCTACTTTACTAATTTTAAAGTATGTCTTTTTTTGTCCTTTTACAGTCATAAGCTACCTTATCAGCTAGTTTTTGCCAAACGTATCTTATTCATCAGCTACCTTATCAGTCAACAGCTACCTTATCAGTCACCAGCTACCTTATCAGTCATAAGCTACCTTATCAGCTAGTTTGCCAAACATAGCCAAAAACTCACAATGAATTAACTTATAAAACCAACAAAACATCTTAAAAAATCAAGATTCTTGTATAATAATTTTCAAAATACCATTTTGACTTATTAATTTATCAAAAGGAATATGAATGACTAATAAGAATTTTTTGAAGTGTTAAGTTCAGTCTATAAAAATCAGTTTTGATATACTAATTTTTTACTTATTTCTTAAAATCTAATTATTTTGTTTCTAATAAGAACAAAGTAGATATCAAATTTTCAACACATGCCACTTCTTTAAATCTTGGAATATTGGATTTAATAAGGTCAATAAATTTAGAAGTTAGAATGGGCCACCAATAAATGCAATGAAGTTGGATAGGATTAGACCATTCACGTCAATTATTTGTACAATTTTGGTACAATTTTATAGAGTGTGACATCTATTTTCTACATAAATGAAAGGGTAGGTAATTATCAAATACATATATTAAATTATTAGTTAATCATTTTTTATTAAAAATATTAATTAGAGTAAATTACGGATTTGGTCCCTGTGGTTTGGGGTTTTTATGGATTTAGTCCCTAACTTCAGTAATTACGAATTTGATCCTTGCGGTTTGCAAATTCTTTTGGATTTGGTCCCTGGTAGTGCAAATAGGTAGGGACCAAAACCAATAGAATTTGCAAACCATAAGGACAAAATTCAATAGAATTTGCAAACCACAAGAACCAAATTCAATAGAATTTGCAAACCACAAGGACGAAACCCGTAATTTTTAAAGTTTAGGGACCAAATCCATAAAAACCCCAAAACCACATGGACCAAATCCGTAATTTAATATATTAACTAAGCAATAGTTATTGCTAAATTAATTGTTTTAAAAGTTTTTTTAATAGTTTCTTTTAAGATAAAATATTGTTGTGGCGGGTTAGTTATCGCTTGGGGGGTTCATAGCGTCCTAACCGAGTTCGAGCCTTCTCATACGCATGCCGATGAACATTTAAGTGTGGCCGTGTTTAGCCCCCAAAATTGTCGGAGATTAGTCGTGCTTTGGTCCAAACACCCTTAAAAAAATAAATATTAAAATACACACAAAAGTCACATAAGTCTTTACTTCAAAAGAATTTCAAATTTCTTTAAGGGAATTTGATTTAAGACAAATTATTCATTGACAGGTTACTTAAGCTTATATAATTTTAAACAAAAGTATTCTCACTGAATTCGTAGAAACCATTTAATAGGAAGTGTCAGGATCTAATTCTCTCACACAAATCACACAACTCAGAATGCTAAGAGTTACTTGTTGAAAAGTAAACCTTAACAATGAAAGAAACACAATGGAATAAACAAAAACAGATTTGTATATTTCAATATTGATTACAAACCAAAAGCCTCAATCTGATGATTAATCAGGAATCACCAGACATGCAAAACTTCTCTAATGCAAGGATTAAAAACCTTGAGGCTCTGAATTCTATACAAAGATGATTATCAAAAGTGTTACTTCTAATGACGATTAAACTCAAGCTATATACACCTAGATATTACAGATAAGAATCAAATCAAAACAAACTAAATTCAAACTTCAAGTTTATCTGCAACATCTACAATCATTATCTTTTGCTTGAGTACCTTTATCTTCACTTCAGTCATTATCCAACCAAAAACACTTTATCTTCTTTAGCAGTACCTTGAGTTATAAGCAGTAGAGTCAGTTACCTAGTAGTAGTTTCACCAACCTACTGCTAGTTTTGAATCAGCAGTAGTTTCACTCTGCTGCTTGAACCCAACAATCTCCCCCTAACTTAACTTCATAAATTAAGGAGTTAAGTTTTGAAGTTGATTAAGTACCTTTCTTACCAAATCAGCTCCCATTTCTGAACTTCTGCTGCAGCTTAGACCCTTCTCTATCATCTTTTGCAGCTTCACCAAACTGTGATTATAATCTCCATCAACCAAGTAGTATTCACACTTTGATCCATCACAGACCAAACTGTAAACACCACAACTTTCATACAGCATCTATTGGTTTACTATTTCAACATCTTGAACAAACAAATGCTGCACCCTGACCACATCAAACAACATACATAGCCACTCAAGGGCCTTTTTGATCTTGTCAACCATGGCATCCTCCACCTCCTCTTCATTCAAAATTTCCCCATACACAGACATCCCAAACTCAAAAATTTCCTTCAGATTCTCTCTAGAGCAATGTTCCACAACATCAAAAAACTTTTCCAGTAATCCTTGTATCCCCCATTCCTATCCAGCTTGTAGTACAATCGATTACTTTGGCTTATCACACTCCAGTTTTCCACCTTTCCAAAAGGATTGTATTCTTCCTCTTCCTGAATTGCTTCTCCAGTTAACCTTCTCTTCATCTCCTTTACTCTTGCCACATACTGCTTTTCCAATTCATTCAGCTTCAGATATTTGTTGCATTTCTTCAAAATTCCTTCTATTTTCAAGCGAGTCAAATTGTACTCCCTTTCAAATAAATGAAATTCATCACTCCCATCTGCAAGCTTAAGCATTACTACCTCAGATTTTGTGTACACTTTCCAAAGAATTACTCCCAAAGACTTATGATTCATTAAAGATGGAGAGTAGGTAAGATCCAGGCTCTCCATTATCATTTTGATTGTTGTGTTCAGTCTTTGTAAGCTCCTTCCAAAGAAATCTGCTCCATATAGTTCGAGTCCAACCTTATTGAAATCATCCAAATCTTTCCTTGTGCACACAGAGATGAACTTATCCAAGTTGAAGTACACCTCTTCCTTGCCATTTCTCCTGACAACCTTGAGATCATCCTTCTCACCAGCTTTGATTGTTGTCCAGTGAATGATGGTATCATCAGCTTCTTCCTCTGTCTTTCTCTTCTTTGCCGGTGGCTTTTTGGCAATAGACTTCTTCCTCTTCATGGAAGACAGCTTTTCATTCAACTCAGCATCCTCAAGTTCTTCTTGATCCAATATCTCTTGGATCTTGGCTGCAGATAACTGACTTTCAATTTCTTCAGGAATTCTTGATGTTGTTTTCTTCATTGGTTCTTCAACCATCTTACCCTTTCCCTTTGGATCTGCTGCATTAGTTAACTGCTAAGGTTGAGAACTTTGTGCTGCTGAGCTTCCCACCTTTCTTGCATCAGCCATGAATCCTCTATTGGGTAGGTCAACTAGCAGTACTTCCACAGCTTCTTCCTCTTTTTCTCTTCTTCCTTCAGACTCCTCTTTGGCAATCTGCTGCTCATCTTTGGCAATCTGCTGCTCAATCACTTTCTCAATTTGAAATTCTGTCTGTTGCGCACTCTGCTGTTGTGTAGGTTGAGAACTCTCCCCCTTGGCCTGAGAACTCTCCCTTTTGAGAAAGCTGAGTGAGCAGCCTGAAAAGGATGTCTTTTCTTCTGAGCAATGAAAGAATAAAGCATTCTTCTAAGGATAGAAATATGCATATTCTGAGACATAATCTTTGAAGCCTGAATGGCCAATCTGTTATCATGCTCCTGCAGCAGAGTATCTCCAGCCTGCATCAATCTCTGCTGCACCTTGACAACTTTTTGCAGATCAACAATCATTGTAGCTTGAGATTTAGCAAGACTCAATGCCTCAGAACAGTCTGCTGCTAGTTTGCCCATGGCCACCATCAATTCATCATAGGTATAGCTATCCTTACCATGTTCAGGGGTGTTACCCGCCCTAGATGGATCATTGGAAGAATTAGTAGTGGTCCTTTGCCTTGCAGAGGCACCATCTACCCCCGTGGTTTCTTGGCACCTGGGTCCTCGAGATGATTGCTCATCTTGAGTTGCCGTGGAGAAGGTCTTAGAGATGTTCAACCTGTCATGCCCTGCACTTTGTACAGAAGCAGTAGGTTGAGCCTTGCTATCCACATGCCCATCCTTCACCTGAGAGGGCACCTTCAATGACTGGGGAGACACTCCAGGGGATTCCCTTTGTGAAAAATCCATTGGAGAGTGCTCCAATGAAGGGCTAATAGGCTTAGGGATTGTGGCCATTGAGGAGGAAGGAACTCCTGAATGCCTTTGTGAACTTTCTGCAAGTGAGGGTTTTGGGGTTGATGAAATAGGGATCAGAGGGATCTTTGATGTGGAAGATGTGGGTAGGAACTCAGAGGGTGTGCTTGATGGATTTGGCTGCAAGCCTGAGTCCTCATCTTGAGAGTGGGTTACCCCTCTCATTGTAGAGAATAAGGGGGTAACAGATCCAGAAAAGTCCTTGTTTGTTTTTCTCAGAAAAGCAAACATCTTAGGGGATGGATCATTCCCCTTGTAGATGTCCAATGGTGTGGCCAACCCTGGTAGTTCAGCATTGATAAAAGCCTGAATAAACCGAGGGTACAAAAACAGTTTCTTTAAAGTTTTGGGAAGAGGGCCTTGATATGAGAAACAATATCATCAAAAATCATTTTCGAAAAGTTGAACCGTTGGTTGTTTGCCAAGCAGATCAAAGCATAGGCAATGGTGCTGCTAAACTCATTCCAACTTGTAGACTTCTTTGAAATAGAATGAATGAGTCTATGAACTAAGAACTTCCACTGACGAGAAAATTTAGATTTTTCCAACTTTAAATTGTCAGTGGAGCCTTCATAACCCATCATCTTGAGGTTTTCAAAAATATCGGAGATGGAAAAGGAGGTAATACCATTCAGATCATCCAACTGAAGATGAGCCCTAATCTTGGCTTCAGTGATTGTAAATCGACGCCCTCCAACTTTACTCGAAATGGTAGGAACTCCATTTATCTCTTCAGTAGTGGCATTTTTCCAAAACTGCTGCATATGACCCTCGTAAATCGTAGGGTTAATGGTGATAGCAGTAGCAATGTGAGATGATTTCAGAAAATCAATGATTTCATGAAAATCCTCATTATTTTCGTCTTTCTTGAGATACGCCACTCGATTGTGCTCTTCTACAAAGTAAAAAGTTGCCATGAATAGTCAGATTGAATGAAAACTTGATCAACAGAGTAATCAGTTAGGGTTTGAGAGCACAGAGAAGAAGAAGAATATTGAAAGGCCGTTGAATGAAATGGCGGTTCATCTGGTCCTTTTATACAACGGTTAGAAGCAGTAGGTTCCAGGCGTGTCCAGCAGTAGAAACAGGTGCAGCAGTAGAGTAACCAAGAAGCAGTATTTTCTATGCTGTGAGCAGCAGAGTCAATCTTCTTTAAACAAAGCAGTAGGTTAAGGAAAGACAAATACAAAAACATTACATATGAGACATCATAAAGTAACAAAAGACATTACTCAGGATTAATCATTCCCACATTGGTGATAAGGAAGAGAAATCTTCCTATATCAAATGATTTTGTAAACAAATCGGCAAGCTGATAATCTGTGTGAACTTTTAATACCTGAATTAATTTCTTCTCATTACAATCTCTAATGAAATGAAACCTGATCTCAATATGTTTTGTTTTTGAATGCTTGACTGGGTTATTCACAATACTTATTGCACTACTATTATCAATGTAAATAGGAGTGTTAAGAAAGGTCAAACCATAGTCCAGCATTTGATTCTGTATCCACAAAACCTGTGAGCAGCAGCTAGCAGCTGCAATATACTCTGCTTCAGCATTAGAGGTAGAAACAGAAGTTTGTTTCTTACACTGCCAAGATACCAATCTTGATCCTAAAAACTGACATCCTCCAGTTGTGGATTTTATATCCATGTTGGCACCTCCATAGTCACTATCTGTATAAGCAATCAAATCAAAAGGTGAGTCATGAGGGTACCACAATCCAAACTTAGAATGTCCCTTTAAGTATCTAAAGATCCTTTTCACAGCCTGTAAGTGAGAATCCTTAGGCTGCACTTGAAACCTGGCACATACACAAACAGCAAACATTATATCTGGTCTAGAGGCAGTTAGATACATTAAAGAACCAATCATAGACCTATAATGATGCACATCAACTTCCTTTCCCTCTGAATCCACAGTAAGATGTTTATGTGTCTCCATGGGTGTACTTGCTGGTTTTACATCAGAGAATCCAAATTTGTGCAAAATATCCTTCACATACTTGGATTGATGTATGAAGATGCCATTCTCCTTTTATGCAACCTGTAGTCCAAGAAAGAAGGTTAATTCTCCCATAGCACTCATCTTGAACTTTTTATGCATTAGATCTTCAAATTCTGTGCACATGCTAGACTTAGTAGATCCAAAAATGATATCATCTACATAAATCTGAACCAGCAATATCTCCTGCTTCTCTCTCTTGATAAACAGAGTTTTGTCAATCACTCCTCTGGTAAACTCATTCTCCAACAGGTATGTTGACAATGTGTCATACCATGCCCTTGGAGCCTGATGTAAACCATACAGTGCCTTGTTGAGTTTATAAACTCTGTCAGGATATCTTGGGTCTTTAAATCCTGGTGGTTGGCATACATAAACTTCTTCCTCTATCTTCCCATACAGAAAAGCACTTTTGACATCCATTTGATACACCTTGAAGTTTTTGAATGAGGCATAGGCTAGAAATAGCCTGATTGCTTCAATTCTTGCTACAGGAGCAAATACTTCATCATAATCAATGCCTTCCTCTTGTGTATAGCCTTGTGCCACTAATCTGGCTTTGTTTTTGATGACTATCCCTCTTTCATCCTTCTTATTTCTAAAGATCCATTTGGTTCCAATTGCCCTGTGACCACTAGGCAAATCCACCAAATCCCATACATGTTGTAGAACAAATTGTAGCAACTCTTCTTGCATGGCCTCTATCCAACTTGGATCCTTCATAGCATCATGAGCTTTCTTGGGTTCCACCTGAGATAGAAAACATGAAATTAGACTTAAGTGTGGACTTGAAACTTCAGCTTGCTTACTCTTATGTCTTGTAAGCATGGGAGACTCCATATCTCCAATCACCAGAGTAGAGGGATGATTCTTTTGAGTTCTGGTTTGATAAGCTGCTTCTTCTTGTAATGAATCACTCAAGTTTGTATCTGCCTGCTCAGGAGTGGATTCATTACTATGTGGAGACTGAGGCTGAGACAATGTCTCAACTGTCTGATCACCTGCCTGGGGTGTGATATCACCTTCTTCCTCAGCATCATTTGTGCAAAACTCAACAGGATCAATTGTTGGGATGGGAAACATCACAAATTGAGGCTGTACCTCTGACACCTGTTTTGTACTAGGTCCTGTGAAATCCTGCTCACTAAGTTTGAAAGAATTAGTGAAAGAATCAATATCAAACAACCAATCTGGACCAGTACCTTGTGCATTTGGTGTGTGTTCATTGCACTTAACATTATCACTCTCTTCAATGATTCTGGTAACAGAATTGAACACCCTGTAGCCCTTACACTGAGTGGCATAACCAACTAGAAATCCTTCTTCAGATTTGCTTTCAAACTTACCCAAATGAGATTTGGTATTGAGAATAGTACAAGGGCATCCAAAAGGTTTGAAGAATCCAATAAATGGTTTCTTCTTTTTGAAAATTTCATAAGGTGTTTTCCCTTGAGATTTGACTACCAGAATTCTGTTTTGCACATAACAAGCTGTATTCACTGCTTCAGCCCAAAAGGTAATTGGTAATTTGGAATCAGCTAATAGAGATCTGGCAGCCTCAATAAGAGTCCTATTCCTCCTTTCAGCAACACCATTGTGTTGAGGAGTTCTAGGAGCACTATATTGCTTCTCAATTCCTTTCTCATCACAAAAAGAGTTGATATCAGAATTCTTGAATTCTGTACCATTATCAGATCTGATGACTTTGACTTTCAGATTAGTCTGGTTTTCTACTCTAGTGACAAAAGATTTGATCAGTCCACTTGTCTCATCTTTTGTTTTTAGAAAGTAAACCCAGGTAAATCTGGAAAAGTCATCAACAATAACAAGACAGTAGGATTTATTTCCAATGCTCATCACATTGGTTGGTCCAAAAAGGTCCATATGAATCAATTGAAGAGGTGATGAAATGCTATTTACTTCCTTGGACTTATGAGAAGATTTATGTTGTTTTCCTTTAAGGCAAGCAACACAATTGTCATTACAGAAAAATTCCTTTCTAGGTAAACCTCTGACAAGATTATTTTTGACCAGTTTGTTCATGTTTTTAAAATTCATATGACACATCCTTCTGTGCCATAAGTTTGATTCATCATGAGAAGCTTTTGAGAACAAACAGTTTAGAGATTGATTAGAAGGGATTCTCTCCAAGTCTAAGAAGTAAACATTGTCTTTTCTAGGGGTTCTCAACAAGACTTGATTTTCATCAATTTTGAATCCTGGAGCTAGAATAAGACATTCTGAATCAGTAAAGAACACACCAAACTTCTTATCACATACCTGGGAGACACTCAACAAGTTGTATCTCAGCTGCTCAACATAAAACACATCCTCAAAGGACATTTTATCCTTTGAGATCTTACCTTTACCCTTAATTTTACCTCCTTTGGGATTATCTCCAAATGCAACATGCCCACCTTCAAAATGTTTAAAGTCCTGAAGAATGAACTTGTTTCCAGTCATGTGCCTAGAACAACCACTGTCTATATGCCATATGCTTTTTCCATTCTGTTGGTTGTCCTGCACATGAGGTAAAAGGATTAGTTTCTAGATGGAACCCAAGCCAAAATGGTCTTGGGTTCTCCTTTATCATTGATGTAATTGACTTCTGTAAGTCTGTTGAGTTTCAAGAGATAATCAGTACTAGGAATTTCATGACTTGAGTACTTAGTTTTCAAAATAGGTGTGTGTGCATATCTTTTCAAAATAGCTTTCAAAGCAGGTGAGTGGTTTGAGTTACTAGCTGTATCCTTGCTAGTTTTTGTTGTTGAAGTACTGTTAGCAGTAGGAGAGCTGCTAGCAGTACCTTTCTTTGACTCTGCTGCTTTAGGAACCCACACCTTTTTGACAGTAGAATTAGATTTTGGCATTCTTGAGAAAGATGTTTTAGATTTTGCCAATCTACTTACTTTGGGATTTTCCACTTTTAAGTACTTGTCATGACCAGATTTATCAGAAGAGTTTCCTTTTGATGAACTTTGTTTCTTGTTTCTGAAAGATCCAACAACCTTGTTTTGAGTAAAAGCTCTTTGATTTACTGGATTGAAGTAGCAATGTTTGGCCAAATGATTTGACTTACAGCATATAAAACAGGGTTTTGGTTTATTGATTTTATTCAAATCAATACCTTGTTTTTGTGCCCACTGCTGATTCCAGTTTCTTTGATTACCTCTTTTAACTTCTTTTCTTTCTTCTTTAAAACACTACCTTGAGATCTAACATTGGGTTTTGTGTGGCAGTCTTTTTGAAGATCCTGTGCAAGTTTAGTATCAGACTTATGAGGGTTATCCTTTTTGAATTCAGGGTCATTCAACAAAGGATCTACTTCAAGAGCAGCTTTGGGAAGATCAGATTTATCTAATCTGTCTAGGATATCAGTGGTTGGTGGAATATAGTTGTTGTTATATGGAGGTGGTGTGTTGTGATATCCTATTCCCTTTTTAAGATCATCATGAACTTGAGACTTCAAGAGTTCATCTAAGGCTTTTGAGGACTTAGAGTATTTTTCCAAATTTTCATTAGCCTTTTTCAGATCCTCTTTAGTCTTGTCCAAATCTGATGAGATTTTGGAAATTTTTAGTTCAAGCTCTTTCTTTTCCCAATTCCAGTAGTTTAAGTCGTAACCATACTGGACCTCATTTGCCTGATAGGATTTGATTTGATCTTCTAAATTAGCTATAACTAAGGAGGACTCTCTCCTACTTAGTTCTAGCTTTTTGATACTATCACACATAACCTGGTTATGATCTCTATACTTCCTGACAGTTTCAAGACAAGATGAAGAGCAGAGTTTGGATTTTACCTCTTTAGGGATCTCAGAGATTGGTTCTTCTGAGATTTCAGCCATAAGCGCTTGATTCTGTACTTGATCTTCAGCTTGATCACTCCAATCAAATCCAGCTCCTTCTTGTGATACAAGGGCTTGTGAGGATCCCAAATTAGGATTTCTGTTGTTGTTACTTGCCCTGTATGAGCTGAAGTGATTCTGCTGCTGATTGTGCTGATGCACATTCTGACTCTGCTGCTGTTGATTAAACTGCTGTTGCTGCAGATTCTGATGCTGCATATTCTGCTGCTGGTTGTGCTGCTGGTTCTGTTGCTGGTTGTTATAGCTTCCTCTGCATTCACGAGCAAAGTGTCCCAGTCCATGACACTTATAACATTCTACTTTGGACTTATCAAATCCAAGCCTGTCATCTTTCCTCATCCCAAAGTTTCTTCTTCCTGTTCTTCTCATGAACATGTTTACCCTTACTGTTATCATGGCCATCTGCCATTTGAGATCCATCTCCTCTAGATCATCTGCATGGATCTGATCTAAATCTTCATTGACCAGTGGTACACCAGCATGACTGGAGAAAAGAGCTTCCATCACAGAGTCTCCTTCAGTCTCTGGTCTTGAGATTGGTGTACTTGAACTAGGTTCTCCAGTGGTGTTAGGCTCTCCAGCTGAGAAGAGTGCTGTGTTATGAGTGTAGCCAATAGGTTTCTTCTTGGCTTCTACTTCTGCTTCAAAGACTCTCAGATCATTGTACAGATCATCAAGTTCCTTGTCTTCTAGATTATCATTCTGTCTGAAGGGAACAGTATAGATAATCCATTCTTTTCCAAGTGACCTCAAAAACTTTCTGTTAAGATCATCATTATCCATCTTTACTCCAACAGTTGCCAGTTCTCCTATGAGTTTATTAAATCTGTCAAAGGTTTGAGTCATAGACTCATTCTTTGAAGACATAAAGTTCTCATATTGTTGCTTAAGAACTGCCTTCTGGTTCCTCTTTGAACTCTTTGATCCAGCAAATCTCCTTTCAAGAGCCTCCCACAACACTTTAGCATTCTCACAGCTAGCAAACTGATGTTGATATTCATAGGGGATTGCCAGCAGGAGAGTGCTTAAAGCCTTCATCTCTGATTGTCTGGTCTTCCTTTCTGTCCTTGGTGGGGGCACAACACCACCTTCTCCAGCTTCTCTCTGAATTGGGCCATTCACAACAATATCCCACATGGCATAATCAGTAAGCAACATATATTGCTTGATTCTAATTTTCCACATGTCAAACTCAGAGGGTTTGAGCATGGGAACTTTTGAAACCATCATGCTATCCATACCTTCCATTGTGATTTCAGATCTGAGTTTCTAGCTCTGATACCACTTGTCAGGATCTAATTCTCTCACAAAAATCACACAACTCAGAATGCTAAGAGTTACTTGTTGAAAAGTAAACCTTAACAATGAAAGAAACACAATGGAATAAACAAAAACAGATTTGTATATTTCAATATTGATTACAAACCAAAAGCCTCAATCTGATGATTAATCAGGAATCACCAGACATGCAAAACTTCTCTAATGCAAGGATTAAAAACCTTGAGGCTCTGAATTCTATACAAAGATGATTATCAAAAGTGTTACTTCTAATGACGATTAAACTCAAGCTATATACACCTAGATATTACAGATAAGAATCAAATCAAAACAAACTAAATTCAAACTTCAAGTTTATCTGCAACATCTTCAATCATTATCTTTTGCTTGAGTACCTTTATCTTCACTTCAGGCATTATCCAACCAAAAACACTTTATCTTCTTTAGCAGTACCTTGAGTTATAAGCAGTAGAGTCAGTTACCTAGCAGTAGTTTCACCAACCTACTGCTAGTTTTGAATCAGCAGTAGTTTCACTCTGCTGCTTGAATTTCAAATTTCTTTAAGGGAATTTGATTTAAGACAAATTATTCATTGACAGGTTACTTAAGCTTATATAATTTTAAACAGAAGTATTCTCAATGAATTCGTAGAAACCATTTAATAGGAAGCTTCTTGTAATTTGATATTGAGAAATGAGAAGTAAAGACAGAGATGATGAAATGATATATTGTAACGTTTGAGATAATGATGGGGAATAAAAAACCAACATAAAAGACAAAAGTTGGTGGTGAGTGACATCAATAGGAAATGGAACTATCAACCGTGAGCGAATAACAACGAAATATAAATGAAAAATAACTACAAAAATTCCAAATATGGATAGGAAATGGAACCAATATTAATTGAAATTGATTATTTGTTCACTTGCTATGTGTTTTTTTCACAACTTTAAAGACATTATTTGTTAACTAATCTTGTTAACAAAAAAACAAAAAAGCAAGCCCATATCACGAACATAGTGACTTAAGGACCAAAAAGGGCGTTATAAAAATGTAGATGACCGAAAATCATCACTACACAAAGAAACAAATGTAATTAAAATTATGCAAATAAACTTTTATGTTTGTTAGACCCCTGACAGAACATTGTCTCCATAATGTTATGCCAGTTTTGAAAATGAAATAGATAGTTAAAACATTGGATTTAGGGTTGTATCTTTTATATCATGTTAATGGTTTAGAAGAACCAATTTTGATGTTATCTTGTTCTAGCAGTAAGAACTCGTTTGTAATTGATCAAACACATGTGTACGCCATGAAATATAAAAACAAATTTGCTTGTATTCCTTTGTTTTTGCCAAGAAAAACATAGTGTCAGAGGTTCGTTTATTTGGTCATGCAAAGCGTCAGTGCAAGTATACTAGAGAAATAGTTATATAAAGGGTAATGACCATTCAATTGTAGTTTTGATGATTAACAAATGATTAATAAACACCAACTCTTGAGCATTAATGAACAATTTAAGAGTTTGACCGTTTATGTACGAGGGTTTATAGGGGGGCTTTCTATGATACGTATATACATATTTAAGAACACCCTATAAACAACTATATAAAGGATATGTTTTACAACCGGTTGTAGTTCGCGTTGCAAAAACAATCAAAGAACTCACTCGATACAAATATTGTAATATTTCTTTTTAATTTTTTTTATATCAATATAATATTCCTGATTTTAAAATCCATATTTTCTAAATAAAATTTTTATTTCATTTTTAATTTTAAAAATGAACTTTAAAATGACACTTCTCTTTAAAGATCACCATGATCATCTACCAAAGTCTTACAATTTTCCAACAAACTCCTTATCATCAGATTTGTTTTGTTTTAAATATAATTTTCCAACAGTCTCTTTATGATAAGATTTTTTTTTTTTTTAGATATGAAACGACCGTAAAGATTTTTCAATGTTTGGTTTAAAGACCCTGTGGTGAATTAATCAACACTTTTTGAAATAAAGAATTATGATGATTGGTGGATCGTTTCTTTCACAACAGTAACGGCAAGTCGATGATTTATTTCGAAAAGGTCTTCACTTTCATATGATTCGTATACTGGTGGTGCTAGTGGTGCTAGTGATGAAGATTGTGGTGAACATGATGATGATGATGACATTTTTTTGGTAGAGAGAAAGAGGTAGAGAGAATGATATAGAGTGGGATGGAGCATGAGATAAGACTGAATATGATATATATATATATATAGAATAAAATAATTAGAAAAAAAGGGAAAAAAACAAAATCAAAATAGCCCATACACGATTTTTATAACTTACCTTAAAAAATAACTCGATTTTTTAGCTCGATTTAAACCTAACAAAATAAATCACAATCGTTCAAATTCAAAACAGTGACAGATCTAGAATCTATATACCCGCAATTGAAGGGCTTTTTTATTAAGTCAAAACTCAAAAGCAATGAATGGACATATGCACTTATTAAAGCATGGATCGGCCCATGATATCCTTTGTGCTAATAAAAATAATAAGAGTACCTTTAGGTTTTTCATCCTTGTGGTTTGTCAAAGTTGCTATTTTTATCCCTGTAATTTTGAAGTAACTGTTTTTCGTCCCTGTATTTTATAACTTATTGTTATCTTGTCCTTATGATTAACAATTTTTGTTATTTCGGCACTAGGGTTTTACAAATTGTTACTTAAAAGATAGAAATTAGGTCTGGGACAATAAAAATTCCCAAACCATAGAGACAAAAACCGTTATTTATAAATCATAAATACAAAAATCGT
This sequence comes from Centaurea solstitialis, assembly GCA_030169165.1. Lineage (NCBI taxonomy): Eukaryota > Viridiplantae > Streptophyta > Magnoliopsida > Asterales > Asteraceae > Centaurea > Centaurea solstitialis. Next base: position 47,861,489 of record CM058040.1, read on the forward strand.
AACTGCTAATAAATCATATGAAGGAAAACTATAATTTACTCTAAAAGTAATAAGAAAATTAAAATAAAATTATATTTGTTTGTATATAAATATTTACAAGTCAAAATGGGGTGTGCTCTAAAAGAAGCCAAAATCTATGTTAAGATTTAAAATTTTCCTTCTTCAACTACTTCATGAGTTCACGTTACAACAAGTGTGCAATTTTTCACACAATGACATTTTAATCCAAAAAGTACCATAAGAATCTATAACCTTACCAATTAACTCCTCAACAAAAACATTCTCAATTCCTCTTTTATTAATATTTTCGCGTACCCGCGACACTGCGAAACTGTGCCAAAATCTCCGCAAACGTGACGATCCCGACTAGCGTATAGTCGTGTTGCACGACCCAAGCGTAGCTAACCCGAAGCGCGATCATTTGGACCATAACCGCCATCAACGAGTTCCACGGGTGGCACACGATGGCCTCGGACCTCCTCCCGGGGTAAAACCTTCCCACACACCCTGTTTTCGCCGACCCGAACTCCTCGTCCGACGAGCAACACGACGATGAGGAGCACGACGGGTTTTGGTAGTCGTCGATGAGATCCAACATCGGGATCAAGTTCCGTTCTTGGAGCCTCGTTTTGACGAGATGGACCAAATCGTCCGACGGGCCAGCATAGTCAATGTAGGCCATGAGGTCGCCGGCCGAGAGGGTGGTGATGGCGGCCGCCACGGTCTCGTCACAACAAGCGAGGGTAAAAGGGGAAATCTCGCCGATGAGACGGTTGTCTTTGGTGACGACAGCTACGGAGGTTTGGTCGGCGAGTGATTGGGAGATTAAGGGTAGTGCAGAGGAGGCGGGGTCGTCATAGTGGATGGTGAGTGTGGCTGAATCGATTAAGTCGAGCGCTTCGATGGTGAATGTGGGTATCGGGGAGAAGACGCCGATGGAGTTGAGGAGGAACCGGACGACGTCTTCTTGGGTCAGCCAACAGAATTCTTGGCTGTAGTGAAGAGTAGGACCAAGAAGAGATGGCTGAATGAGTTGGGGTTTCCTTAGATTGCGCCTTGGATTGGTGTATATGGGTATGACTAAGTTTTGAGCCCCATCAAGTATGCAATCTATGGCCTCCAATAGACTGAAAAAAAAGAACACAAACAAGAAAAAAGAGATCAATGCTATTTCCCGAGCGTGTAAAGTTAAATAAACTAAATCAAACGAACTCAGTATATCTTGCAAAAATATAGGGTAGGGAGGCTGTTTACACAAGTGTAGTTTGTAGAATTATAAATAACATGAGTTGAGTATATCTCGTATAGAGGTAGGGTTTGGTGGTCTGGCTCTCGTATAGGCAAACTTTGCATCTATTGTAAACTGGAAAAAAATACGTTTTTGAAAGATGCCATCGTATTGTTTTCCGGGTGTCATTATATAATTTTTGAAACTACAATGTCAACACTAGACTTTTAATGGCTAAGATGGTAAATGCTTCTCTCTTTGTACAAAAGGCCTTGTTCGAGTCCTACAATTGTCAAATTTGTTGTTTTTCGGCTTATATTTTGATGTTCTTTTGTATACCCTTTGTGCTTTTAAAAGTATACGTGGGCCAGACTTATATTATGGGTCTTTTCTAGGTCCTTAGGGAATCAACCAACATATCTATATTAATATTGTGAAAAAAGTTTCAGATAGTTTATATAGTTAAATTGTGTTACCGTTTAAATGATTTTATGGATTCACCTTTGGTAGAAAGATTATTTTTGTGAAGAAACTAAAATTTACACTTTCATCCAGCAAAATAGGTAGAAGCATTTTAAGATCAATGTATACAAGTTGATTCCTCTTCTTTGTTATAAACTAGTTATTTAAGAGCCCGGGGCTTCGCGCCGGGTTATAAATTGTGATAGATTTTATAATTTATATGAAATATAAAGTTTGTACATGTGTTGTCATACGAAAAGTTTAATAAAATAAATAAAAAGATTTAATAAATTAATATATAACAATACTAATTTTAAAAGATTTTAACCTAAAACTTTGGAAAAAAATATCACGTACTTATCTATACTTAAATGAAATTGTTTGGTTTTTTTATTAAAGTTATAATAGTTTATAATTAACCAATAAAACAAAATCTCTTAATAAAATAAATAAATAAATAAACTAAAAGTAACGAAATGTGAGTTATGTAATTTGAGAATAAAAAATATAAAGATGATCTACTGTAAAGACCAAATATGTAATTTAATCAAAAAAAATTTGGATGAGTTAACCACGTAAATTAACAAACTTGAATGGAAGGATGAAAATGGAATGAAAAAAAGAGTTTTATAAATCAAGGACTAAAAGTATTATATATGTCAAACTACAGGGACAAAAGTTGTACATAAAATATATTGTGATGAAATAAAATAGTTTATAAATATGAAGGGCTAAAAGTACTATATATCAAATTAGAGGGACTAAAGTTGACCATAACTATAAAAGAACTGTTCATTCTTCCTGTAAATTGTTATATATTATAATGGACTTGGAGTAAGCATCAATCAAGCAATCCAATATTATCTTTTGAGAATTTAAAGTTCAAGGCTCTAGACCCTCTTTTAGATGAGTAAAAAGGCAAAAAGATAGATCAGATACATCCATATTTAATGCTTTATTATATATATTTTATTTCATTAACAACTCCTATAAAATCACATGCAAAATGGATGAATACGTAGAATCTCTATATATTAATTTTTTTAAATAGCTTTTAAATAGAGTAAAAGGTTTTTAACATATGTTAAAAGCATCCACGTTATACGTATATATGATTCAAAGAATACCCGATTCATCAAAGAAATTTATATTTATAATAGTCATTTCTTACTTTTAAATTTGGCCTTCTGGTCATTTCTTTCCATATCTTTTATCCAAATATCGCTACCTCCATAAGTGACAAATCCGTATGTCAAAGGTGAAAAAAGAAAAAGTTTATGAAATGTTGTACAACTGCAGGAGCCGAATCTGAAAAATATTTTAAACCCGCGACATAAACTTGCAAGACATAGGCAAAATTATGTATCTGAAGTAGGGCTGGCAATGGATAAGGGTACACCCGTTACCCGTTATGTTTCGACCCGTTGGATAAGGGTATGGATGAAGAAACATTTATCCATTTATCCACTTACCCATTACCCGTTTACCTGAAACTTTAGTGGATAGGATATGGATAAATGATTTTTTTCGTTATCCATTACCCGTTACCCATTAAAATATATATATATATATAAATGTATATTTATATAAAGTTAATATTCAAATAATTATAGTAATTATATTATTAGTATATTTTATAACGTTGTCGTATAATTTGTACTTTATTTGATCTTTATCAAGCAAAATGTTTTAAAAGTCAAAAAATTAAATACACAAAAAATGTTGTCTTATAATTTCTATATTCCTTTTAAAATATTTTAATATGAATATGTTTAGTAATATTTAAATGTTAGTAGAACAAGTTACATATATAAAAATTGTTTATGAGCTTATATTTTACTTATACGTTTGTGGTTTAACGATATTATTTATTGATCAAAATAATATTTTTTGTTTTACCATTTACCCATTACCCGTTTCGTTACCCACTATTTTTAATGGGTAGGGTAGGGTATGGATAAGAGTTTTTTGAGATGGATAATTACCCGTTTCGTTACCCACTATATTAAATGAATTGGATAACGGAATAACCCTTACCCTACCCATACCCACTCATTGCCAGCCCTAATCTGAAGATGGTCTAGGAAAAAAAAATTAATTACTTTTTCACCTTTTCACAATTTCTAGATCTATCAATTGTGAAGATAGTGAAATTCTAGTAAAATCATGAAAGAAACAACTAGGACCACCAATTATGAAATCATGGTGGAATCTAATTTATCAATTGTAGGCCAAAAATGATACCTAACCAGCATAAAAGATTAAATTTCACTTTAGGATAACAGATTAAATTATTCAAAAAAAACATGGAATCATGGGAAGTGGAACCCTTTTAACCCAAGTTGATTAAATATAGATAATCTAAAATAAAGATTAATGTTTAAAGATGAATCCAATATTGAAACATATACAATAAAATATCTATAGTTAAGATCCGCTTTTGCTTTTATGTACTGATTAGAATCAAATATTTAATGAGATCCACACTACCTAACCCCCTCCACTTTAATACAAATTTTGAAAATTTATTCATCAATTAAACTCATGTTTAACAATTTTTCAGGATCTTTTATACAAAAATCAAAATTTACATAAAAGTTTAAACCTTTACATATAAGTTTGATATCTACAGAAAAAATACAGAGGGAAAAATTCCTTCCTATAGCTCCTTACAGAGAAAATTCAAATATTCACGTATAAATTCAAAATTTTAGGAGGATTTTTTGAATCTCTACCTAAAACTTTTTATTTCAACTTTTTTTCACAAAGATTTACCTTTCTACATAAACTTTGACTAAAATAGGAAAAAAAAAAATATTTAAATAAAGTTGGTAGAAAATATTGCCTATTTTAGTCTATCTCCCTAAAAAAATTGATCATCCTAATTTTAATTCATTATTTTTCAATCTACCATCGAGGTTAACGCATTCAGCTCCAAAAAATGATGTAATTTAGGGTTCATTTTAAGCAAGAAATCAGATCATTCGTGAAACTCTGAGCTACATTAATGTCAATTATTTCATTTCGTGAACAATTCCAGATCTAATTCATCCAGTTCACTATCAAGCAAACTAATTCTAAATCAATAAGCATAAAATCAATTCACGTATCAAGTAAATTCCATATAATAATATTCTAAATTCAATAAGCATTCAAAATCTATCGAATTAAATTCATTAATTTTCAATCTAAGCCATTGACGTTTTCACATTCAGCTCTGGAAGAAATAATTCAATTTACATTCATATTATGCAAGAAATCAGATCATTCGTTAAACTTAGAGCTACATTAACGACAATTGTTTCATTTCCTAAACAATTCCAGATCTAATTCATCCAATTCACGTATCAAGCAAACTTGCAGCAAATTTCATCAATCAAAATCATTCTAAATCAACAAAACTCGATTGAAATCATTCTAAATTAATAAACATTCAAAATCTATCGCATTAAATTCATTAATTTTGAATATAGCAATCGTTGTTTTACACATTTAGTTCTCGAAGAAATAATGAAATTTAGGTTTCATTTTATGCAAGAAAACTCTAAGCTACATTAATGTGAATTATTTCATATCATGAACAATTCTAGATCAATTCATCCAATTCACCTATCACAAGCAAACTTGCAGCAAATTTCATCAATCAAAATTAATCATTCCAAAATCAACAAAAACATTCAAAAACAAAAACATCATCGAAAAAACGCACCTCGAATTCGGTTCCAGATGCCTAACTTGACCTCCGTTCACCTTCGGAACCAGATCCAAAACGCTCGAACGAAGCGCGTCCAACGGACGCCACAGATTCTCCTCCTTACACAAATAAACAATCACATCCACCATACAAATCTTCCCTACGCATCGACAACAACCACCACCACCACCACCAGCGGCAGTATCACCATCACAAACCGCCACAGAATCCGAATTCGACCGATCACAGCTCCATATGCTTACATAGATCTCCCCTGACTTTTTTAGTGCAAACACCGCGTCTGCAACGGTGGCGGTGGCGGCAGGTAACGACGACCTAAGCGGCGGCTTTCCAAGGCACAAGTCGGAGATTTCGCTCGCCAAAAACCTAATTGCCATACAATGGAGTTCGAATTTGGGGGAAGGAGCCTTCAACCAATTTTATGGAATATTCTTTTTTCTGATCAAATGGCATTCAACATCTTCTATTTATAGGTGGAGGGAGGATGGCAGAAGATTTTCGGACAGTTGTACGGATTTGGTCCTTTATTTGTTTAAATATTTTCGATTTTAGACACCAACTTTGTTTAATTACGGTTTCGTAACTTTGTTTACTACTTTTCTATTCTTTGAGAAAGATTGCAACGAATTATTTGACTATTTTTGAGAAAGATTTCAACGAATTCTCTGTAGAGATAGACCTAAAATTATTTTTCAAGGTATATTTTATTTCTTTATAAAATCATTATTTATGAGTTGGTTAGTACATTACTTTTTATTACAAGAGATCATAAGTTTAAGTCTCTTATAGCGTACTGGTTAAGGCTTGTGGAAGAAGTGGTTTGTAAACCCTTATACCTTAAGTTTGAATTCAGTCACTTTCAGATTGTGGCCACTAGTAATTAACTCATGATAGCATGTTTTAGTTGTCGATTAACCTTGCTGGGATTAGTCAGGGCAAAGACTCAGATACCAAAAAAAAAAATGTTTGTGTCTTTTATTTTAAAAAATTTCAGAAAATAATAAATTTGAAATTAAGAGCTAAAATGTAAAAAAAATGATATTAATATGATTCTAACTCAGTTTTGGAGTAGAAAGAAAGTTTAAGCAAAAATTGTACTAAGAAAACTTGTATATCCTCATTGTAGTTTCAAAATATATACGGTAACACATAATAAATTAATTGGTCACACTTCTAACAACCCTATAATTTTCTACACTACTATAGATGAAAGAACGCGTGGTCCGTGCCATATATTCAATATATTAGGTTCTTGTTATAAGAGATTAAAGTTCACAACCACAAGGTTGTGGCGTACTAGTTAAGGCTTCTGGATGAAGTAGCTTGTTAATCCTTTTACGTCAGGTTCAAATCCAGACGCTTCCAAATTGTGGCGACTGAGCACTGAGGATTAACTCAGGCAGCATGTTTTAGCTGTCGGTGAACCTTGTCGGAATTAGTCGGGGTAAAGCATCGAATACCCTTAAAAAAGAGATTAAAGCTCACTCTTTCACCACAATATTGCTTAGACGGAAGGTACATCTCGATTCTCGCAAGACATTAAGAGTTTGGTTTGCCCATTCTTTTAGAATGGTCTTATTTTCATGGGTTATTTTAATTAGTCATTTCTTTGAATAAAGTTTGTCATGATGAACCAATATTTGAGCATGTTAGTTAAAAGTAGGTATCATACATTCGTGGAGCTAATTATTGTATTTTTCATATACAATAAAACTATAATCTCTATGATGCACATATCAAGATGCATGCTTTTATGTCAAATAAGTGAATCTTCTAATTTAATGGAAAATAGTTAGATTCATGTTACGGAAGCTTGTAGCCTATAAAGAAGTTGTTTATTATGTGTAATGGAAGCCAAAAATGGTAATAGACTTCTAGAATAATCAAGAAATTTTATCATATTTGAAGGTGCTGCAATTTTCAATATAAGTTTTATGGCTTATTAGACTAGTATATGATGCAATTACTTGTTGATCTCAGATCAAGGTCATTAAATTTAAAACTCTAGCAGATTTTTAAGTAATAACCACAATTAATGCTAGTTTTTTTTTTTTTTTGATAAGGTCCATCTGGGTTTGCCAAGATTACATCATTGGTAATTTTTACCGAGAGCTAAATCATGCTTCTCTGGGATTAATACTCAGTGGGCCCTGGTTACTCACCCTCGGATTCGAACTTGGGTGGATTTTTCCCTAACATCAAGCCTTTATCGGTAGGCTTCCCCATTGGGGTTTTAATGTAACAATAAATTATTGCACAAAAATACCAAAGGGCTTCTAGCCCAGCGGTACCCAGGAGTTTGTAAGGTGTTCCCCCTGACCAAAGGTCAGGGGTTCAAGCCCCATAGTGGGCAAAAAGGTGTAATTTAGAAGTAGATTAGATTTGCCGTTCAAAAAAAAATTATTGCACAAAAACATCATTAATTCATGGGTTTAGGTCTCATGTTCCATATCCAAGGTCAAAATCCACAGAGTCAAAAGATCAGACGAAAATACTACTTTTGATGTCCTCCTTTTTTATTTGTTAACATTGAATAACACGGTATTAAAGTTACTAAAAATCATATTGTATTACAAAGCTACATGAATGCCATTAACTTGGTCCTACCAACTTTGCGATACAAACACAAAATTGCAATCACTTTTTAGGATGATTTGAGTGAAAAATATAGTTGGAATGAAAAAAAAAATAAGGTATAAAAACAAAAGGGCTTAATTTGAACATTTTTGTAAAGGTGAGGGTAAAGAGTGCTTATTGATATTAAAAATGAGGTAGCAATTGTAACGTTGTCCATTTCACCACACAAAAAACCGTTTTTGTCGCGGTTCACGGGTGTTGAACCGGTCCGGGTTCCAAAAGTAGCGGTTGGGTGTTATTCTTACCCTTTTTATTTATTTATTTTTATTTAAAACAAGTTATTGGTATGATCACACGAGGGGTGTGTTTAATTGGACTAAAAAGTCAATAATAAACAATAAAATAATAAATTATAGAATTTAAGATTCAAATTGAACTAAATTTATGTGATATTAATTTAGTTTGATCCACGTAATACGATTAACTATTCACAAAACTTAGATTGTTTATTTGGAAAACACAAGTAGAACTTATGGTTGAAAAGAACTTGATTTTTATGAATATTTTGTATTGTTAAGAGATTATTTGAAGCAGGGTCAGGAAAGACGAATCTCTTTATGATAAACAGATCCGTTTTGCAAGTTCGTTATTACGGGTAGTTCCTACGAAGAAACGAGAGCTAAAGTAAATGTGGGTTATTTCAATGCCCAGTTATTAAGATTTGTTAGACCATATTCGACGACCATAAACTGGTTTATTTTTGAGTTTATCGCAAAAGTTTCGTTTGGCTTTTGATTAGTGAGAGAATTGTGCTTCGTTCTCCCTCCGCATTCTTAAACAAAACCACGTGCAAGCCACCATCAATAATTAATTTAGTAAGATTGATGTATGTTTTTGATCGTTTCTTTATTTACTAAACTATATTGCTAGAGATTTCGTGTTTGATAATATTTGATATTTGTAAGACTATTGTTGACATTGCTGGATTCAAGTGCATTCATTGTTTCAAATGCATATCCACTAATGACAAATTTCTCATTTTGTTTTGGAAATAGTTTAATAAATAGTATAAAAAAACTTATTTCGGTTAGTAAATGATGTTTTTTTTTTATTAAAATAACAAATTTCTAAATCAAGTTCCACTTTTACCCCTTTTGTTTGAAAAAAACCTTCAAGATTTCTGCTTCTGAAGTCAAATGTATAAAATATAAAATGGTTTTGTTAAAACTTGCACTAAATAATTTCCCCATCTTTTTCATGATGTGGCGTTCTAACTCATCTAAATGGATGTTATTTATTAAAGGCCTAAAGCAAATCAAGAGATATTTTGTAAATTGGAGTATACAACTTTGTTTAATAAAAATAGTTTAAACAATATTTGACTCGAAAAAAGCTTTTTATGTTTTAAGTTGTTATATATTCTAGGCTCCTGCTTGTACTCGAGCTTGAAATTGAATGCACTGAAGTTGAATCAAATCAAGTTAGAATTACTCAATAACAATTTGACTCGTTTGCAACTTTAATTACTTATACTATCTATAAAAAGTAAAACATAACGCCTAGGTTGCTAGTAGCAGAGGCGTGCAACTCCGTATTCCAAATTTCCAATATACATACAACATTCAAGCTCATATTCAATCTTTTGTACTTCAGGTATACACATGCTTATGAAACTTTACAAGGCTTGCAATTGCCTCTTGATTTACACATGGACTTGAAGGATTGAGATCAGATGAAAAAACTCGCATTGGATCATATAAAACATCTGCTTTTTTATTAAGCTTAATATCAATTATCTTTCAAATAAGCGTTTGAGGAAATTGAAGAAAGTGATAAACTTAATGGTCGAGTAATAAATGACACTTGGACTAAAAATATTGAACTGTAAGATATAACAAAACACTCAAAACTACCTCTTATCCCGTTTTTGTGGCAAAAATAAAGCAAAGAATTAGAGGTGACAAACTGGACATGTCAAACAAGTTGGGTAATGGGTTAGATATGTCAGTTTTGGTTGACCGATCCTTATTTTTTATCGAGTTTATATTTAAGTTATATTTTGTTTCCATAAAATTAAAAAAAAAAGATATATGTTTTTATTATATTTTGTAATTTAGTTATTTATAAAAACAAAAAATAAATTATGTTTTTTGTCTCAATAATTTGTTGATAATTTCTAATTTCATTGGAGTACTTTTGATTTTATGGTTTCATCTTATGATTTGTAATTCATTGTTGTTTTTAGTCCCTTAGATAGCTTTGCGAGTAGTTTACCATTAAATATGAGAGATGAAACAAAACTGAATTATAAACAATAAAGACAAAATCAATCAACAATAAATTGTATATTTTGAAATAAAACGTAGGAATGAAAATAATGATTTTCAACCAACATATGGACTAAAAACGTAGTTTACTAAAAAGAAAAAAGAAATAACATAGACCCTTCAAGTTTAAAAAATAGGAAATTACGGATTTGGTTTTTGTAGTATGCAAGTTTTTTATGCAATTGGTCCTTAGATTTCATTTATTATGTAGATAATAATCATAATATGGTGGTACGCAAAAAAAAATCACGGATTTCATCCATGAACCAAATGAACATCCATTATATCTGTTAACTTTGAGGGATTTCTATCTTCTTACATGTGTCTCCATATAAATGCTGTCATTTTTAGCATTACATCTTTTTAAGCACCAATCAATAACGACATGTGCCATGAAATTTAAAAACAACAAAACTCATTTCCTCTCCCCGCTCACATATCGTCAACATGAACCCACCCTTGTCTTCAACAAATATCTCTTCGCTCACATCCCCGAACCCCTCCCTTACCACATTGCTTTGGTGAACCCCTTCCTTAGCCAAATAAAAATCCACGATGGAAAAGATAGCCATTGTGTGTATGTGTGTTCCAATAGATGTTGATGATGTGAAAAGAAAGCCAAGAGAGGAAGGGGGAGAAAGGTGCTCATAATGGTCGAAAAGGAGAGAAGGAAGTGCAATTAGAGACACGAGTCAGTGTGCATGTGGGATGTGTATGTGTTGCAATGACCCTCCACCCACTCCGTATGAAGAAAAGTGTGTGTGGTGGCTTGGGCTAACCAAAGTTTAGGTTGCAGGTAAGGGTCGTTAGAGGTGTTGACAAGGTCACAAGGTTAGGTTGCAGAGTAAAGGGAGATAAATCATGAAATTATGTATATATATGGCTTTGATTCACAAAGATGTAATTCTGACAAACTATACAAACCCATCATAGTTGTTTATCTAGTCTAATAAATATTTGATTTCATTTTGTTTCCAAATTTAAAGTTATGATCATAATAAATAAATATTATCAACTTCCATGTATATCCACTCTATTTAATGGACCGTGATAATTGTCTATAATATCTGATAATTTCCTAATAAAATGTTTATATAATTTGTTAGAATTGCATTGATTGCAAATCAATCGTCCCCTGCATATATAGTAGTTTTATTTGTAATCTAAATGCAGTGTACTATTACCACCAAGTTTAACAGGGTTGGTAGAGAGTTGTTTGATTTTACGGACTAATTCAATAAAAATTTGTATAACGAGGGACTAAATCCATAATTTACTCTTAAATATGTACTTAATTGACCCAAATCCATAATAAAAGTCAAACATGGTGGTCAAAAGAATCCAATAAGATATTTACCTACTTACTTGTCGGTTTAAAAGTTAAAAGAAAAGGCTAAAAGTGTTCTAGAAGATACTAATGGAGCATCTACATCACATGAAAATTGGAATCAACGGTCATTTACAGGGGCGGAGCCAGATATATTTTCTAGAGGGTGCCTAAAAAAAGTTAATAAATAGTTGAAACATGAATGATGTACAAACATAATACATTCAGGGGCCGTTTACTTGATGCTTACTCGGCAAATGCTTACCGGGTCAATTTATCTTATGGAACTAACATGAAAATGACTAGAATCTTCCCTAGTAAGATCAATAGCATGAACCGAGAGTCTTACCCGGTAAGTAAGATCAACAACTCTTACCCGGTACGAGCTTACCAGGTAAATTGTTTGTGTACGATACCGTTTTGAGAGACTAAAATATTGTTCGATATGATAATGATAGTGTTCAATTTTACCGGTAAGCACTTAACTGAATAAGTGTTCAAGTAAACGACCCCTAAGATGCAACATAATACATGATGTTCGGAGATGCAAAAGATACATAAATACTGAGAATAAATATCGTAAACGAATTGGTCGTTTGTTATATATCAACAACAATCTCAATAAGGTGTGTTGTAGCTATTTATATAATCTTTTACTAAGTGGGTTGGTGGGTTATTTATTCAAAATCAAGGTGTGCCTATTGTGTATATTAGTTATATAAAGTCTCTTAACACCAATACATATATAAAATAATTTAAAATTTTTGAGTGGGAGGGGGAGCCAATGCTCATTGTGGCCACAAGGTGGCTCCGCCCCTGGTCATACATGTTTTTTCTTAGGGAATACTTCTTCAAAATGTACTAAACTATTCCCAATATACTATTGTGTGTATCAACCTAAAAAATTTCTTTTTATATATATCAAACTTTATTTTTGAGTCTATTGTTTGTATCAGATGACTTGTAATCTGTTGAGCAGGTCACCTCCATCGTTGCCGTCGTCGGGAACCACCGTCGCTGCTGGAAACCACCGCCACACCCACCTCCACCATCACCCAGCGCCACCCACCTCCACCGGCAACCTCCAGCGCCACCCACCTCCACCGGCGACCTCCACCATCACCTACCGCCACCCACCTCCACCGGCGACCTCCAACGCCACCCACCTCCACCAGCGACCTCCACCCACCTCCACCATCACCCACTGCCACCCACCTCCACCGGCGACCTCCACCCACCTCCATCGCTACTGCCACCGGGAACAACCTAGGTTCACACCTCCACCGTCACCATCACCACCACTAGCACCATCACCGCCATCACTATCACCATCAAACCACCGCCCATCACCACCACCATCTCCATCTCCATCACCATCGAACCACAGCCACCCAGAACCACCATCTCCACCCCCAATAGACTCAAAAATAAAGTTTGATATATACAAAAGGAATTTTTTTAGGTTGATACACACAATAGTATATTGGGGATAGTTTAGTACATTTTGAAGAAGTATTCCCTTTTTCTTAATAAGAGCAAATTGCATGTTTTGTTCCCATGGTTTGAATGAAGTTACAAACTAGATTCTTAATTTGAAAATATGAAATTGAGTATTAACTTCTTTTAAAAAAATCCAGTTACTTCATAAATATATCAGGCCTATCTGTTAGTAGCTTAATAAGCTTAATAAAACTTACAACTTATTCATTCAGCTATACATAACTTTTTGGTAGTGGCTTAGAGCATCTCCAACAGAATCCCTATTTTTTTTAAATCACTTTTTGTTCTCTAAAATGCTCCAACGGCATCCATATTTCATTCTCTAGAATAGAGATTCAAGGGAAAAAAAAACTCCTGATATAGAGAATTCTCTATATCTTGGTTGAGAAAAGAGAGAAATCATTTTTTTATTCAATCCACCAAGAATAATTGAATTGATATTCCTTTAACATAAAAAAAAATTAAAACATATATCGGGATCATAAAAATAGTGAATATTTAAATAATATAATTGATATTGAAATATCTAAAATAAAGAATCTGATGGAGTTGAATATAATTTATTTTAGAGATTTTAACTTTTACAAATCTATTTTAAAGAAGTTTTAAATAATTTGTTGGAGATGCTCTTAATGATATAAAAAATGGCTTATTCAGTAAGATTCCAAGAGAGAGGTTTATGCGCAAAGCCAACTTTTTTCAAAACATTCATCTCCCATTTAAAAACATGCTCCGTCCATCTATGAAAAAACTTTTTCAAACAAAAACCTTCTCAATCTATATAGACAGATTAATTCACACAAACAACTTTCTTTATCTCGGACCTAATGGAGAACCAACCAATAAACCCCTAGTTAGTCATTTTACTTATAGAATTGGATTCTAATGAGAAACCAAGGTTAACATAAAAATGACAATCTGGATGAAAAATGAATGAACATTATACAGTATTTGGCACGTGGCAAAATAGAGGCGACAATGACGAATCATTTTTATATAAATGGGGGTGTCAAAAATAACCGAAACCGAATAACCCACCTAAACCGAATGACATTTAGAGAAAACGGTTTCGGGTTATTTGGTTTTCGGGTAAAACGGTTCGGTTAACCAAAAACCGTTTTACCCAAAAACCGAATAAGGATCCTTATTCAGTTTAACCAAACCGAAAACCGAACCGAATAAGAATCCTTATTGTAACACCACTTTTATAAAATAGGATTTAGAAAAAAATATAACTTAACAACTGAATTAATTTAAGATAAACCATTTACTAGAAATTCCGCAATAAAATAAACCAGCATATGTTTAAAATAAATCCCAAAAAAAATATTTTTTAAAGGTCAACGTTTAGCGTGAGAGTCAACGCCGTCGGAACCACGATCGCGAGAGTCACATTGGGGCTTTGCCCTTATCTTTGGCCGGAATGGCACCTGAAAAAGGGAAACAACTATCAGGATAAGCGAATGCTTAGTGAGCTAGCACCAATATAACCATAACACTACATATGCATATACCGAAATAGGCAATTCACACAATCGCAAATTTGCAATCATCACAATTATCACACATCACATAACACAATAAACTGGACTCTCATGAGATCGATATAACTCCCGTCAGTTTGGACACGGGTCGGCCCCCACAACTCACCAAGGGCATGTGGTTCCCTCTTCCGCCAGCTTAGGTCGCGGGTCCGCCCCCACAACTCATCAAGGGCATGTGGAATCCCTATCTGCACTATAACGTATACATGTACACATAATATTACAATTATAGAGGTGTAACTCACCTTATGCGCGAACACAAATGAGAAAACACGAATCCCCTACATCAACTCTGTAATTAAATATTACATGGCTAACATTAGACTTTCCACACTTCCCTAACCCTTAAGCGATTCTAACATCTTCCAACTTTCAACAAAATATTCATGGCTATCGCGGATAACGAGCAGGTTTAAAACCAAAGAAACCGCGACCCAACTCGTATCGCTAACCACCTACGGGACAGAATCATCACAGCAGCTGGCCGCCACGCTGGTCGATTCCGGCAGCAGCCGCTGCCGGACCACCACTCTGCACAACCACAGCCGTGTGGTGCGGTTTGATTTCAACCAACAGCCGCGTCGGCCTTTGCCGGGAAGCAATGCCAACACATACACACATAGACACTCAACAACGATAACTCCTACACACACACACTCATCGGTTGCCATCACCGGTGCTAACGAACACGGCGTCGCCGGCGCTCCGGTGACTGACGGAAACAGAAACCGCCGGCAATCGTGGCCTCCACAGATCACCACCGCCGCCGACATCCACCTAGAGCAGCGACTGCTCCTGCGGTCGCACCACCGGCCTACACACCGCCGCGAACCGTCGCAGGTCTAGGGTCGTCGGAATTACGCCGGCATCGCCGGCCACCGCCCAACCACAGCAAACCGCCGCAATGCCCTAGGAGATACCGCATCCGACGCGACGGCTTGCTGCCGCCGCCGTGCTGATCGCACTCCACACTACCACGTCGCCGGCTACGGCCGACGCGGGTCGTCACACACACAACAGCCGCCGGGATTAACCTCGGGGATCACGATAATGAGAGGAGGAAACTTACCTACGCGCACCCAGCCGAGTACCTCTCTCTCTCGTCGCTCTCACAACTCCGGCGGTCGCAAAGAAAATCCGGCGAGGCTCCCTTTTCTTTTCCGGCGTCTTCTTCTCCTTCCCGATACTATCTCTCCCTCTCAATGACTTTCTCTCTCTTCTCTTTGACTTAACCAACAAACTAGGTAGGTGATAGGGTTTATTTAAAGAGTGTAGGTGTCCTTATCCTACTCTTATCCAACTAGAAGTTATTATCTCAAAAGACTAAAATAAAATAATTAAATAAATAAATCAGTAAAGAAAAAGGGGGTGTTACAACTCTCCCCCACTTACCAAGATTTCGCCCTCGAAATCAATCTGAGAAGAGTTCCGGGTACCTCTCTCTCATTTCTGCTTCCGGCTCCCACGTCCACTCAGAACCCTTCCGGTGCTGCCACTGAACCTTCACGATTCCTATCTCTTTATTCCGCAGCTGCTTCACCTTTCGCTCCAACACCGCAACTGGCTTCTCGATGTAATTTAGGCTCTCATCAACCTGAATATCATCTAGGGACACATGTGCGGATTCATCCGCCAGACACTTACGCAACCGGGACACGTGAAACGTGTCATGAATCTGCCCGAGCACATCAGGCAGCTCCAACCGATAAGCCACCTTCCCAACTCGCGCTAAGACCGCAAACGGTCCAATATAACGAGGCCCGAGCTTGCCCCTCTTGCGGAACCGAATCACCCCTTTTCATGGTGAAACCTTCAACAAGACACGGTCACCCACCTGGAACTCAAGATCCGATCTCTGTTTGTCCGCGTAGCTCTTCTGCCTACTCTGCGCTGTCCGCAACCGCTCTCTAATCCTCTGGATGTGCTCCGTGGTCTGTTGAACCACCTCCGTGCTCCCAAGAACACGCTGACCAACCTCGCCCCAACAAATTGGGGTCCGACATCTCCGCCCGTACAGCATCTCGTACGGGGCATCCCGATACTCGAGTGATAGCTGTTGTTATACAAGAACTCCGCCAAGGGCAGATACGTATCCCAACTACCTCCGAAATCAAGTACACAGGCCCAAAGCATATCCTCAAGTGTCTGAATCGTACGCTCACTCTGTCCGTCTGTCTGCGGATGGTAAGCCGTACTGAAGTGCAATCTGGTACCCATATCTGCATGAAACCACTCCCAAAATCTCGAGGTGAAACGGGTGTCCCGATCTGAGATGATCGATACCGGTACCCCGTGCCTCTTAACCACTTCCTTCACGTACAACTCTGCCAACTGCTCAAACGTGAAACTCTCCCGAATGGCTAAGAAGTGAGCGCTCTTAGTCAAACGGTCTACTATTACCCAGATCGCGTCAAATTTCCGAGGTGTCTTCGGTAGCTTGGTGATCAGATCCATGGTGATATTTTCCCATTTCCACTCGGGGATCTCTAACGGTTGCATCTTACCGTGCGGTCGCTGATGCTCAGCCTTGACCTTCAGACAGGTCAAACAAGACTCCACATAGCGGGCAACCTCCCGCTTCATCCCTGGCCACCAATAATCAACTCTCAGATCCCTGTACATCTTTGTAGCCCCGGGGTGAATGGAGAATTTAGACTTGTGTGCTTCCTCTAGCAGCGTCTGACGAGCACCACCTGCAGAAGGAACCCCACCCCCGTCCATGCCTAATCAAGAGCCCCCTACTATCTCGAACCATCAAAGGTAACTGGCCTCTAACCCGCTCCTTATTTTGGTTCTCCTCCGAGCCAACCTCCTCCTGAGCTCGTCGAACAAGATCTAGAAATGACGTGGTCACGGCCATCCGCAAGTGAGCCGTCTGGAAAGATAACTTAGGCGCCTTCCGACTAAGCGCATCCGCTACCACGTTTGCTTTGCCCGGGTGATAAAGGATCTCGCAATCGTAATCCTTCACCACATCGAGCCATCGCCGCTGCCGCATATTCAGATTCGGCTGGTCCAAGAAATACTTCAAGCTGCGGTGGTCAGTGTAGATGGTGCACTTCACCCCGTACAGGTAGTGCCTTCAGATCTTTAGCGCAAAAACCACCGCCGCCAGCTCAAGGTCGTGCGTGGGATAGTTAGCCTCATGAGGCTTCAGCTGCCTCGACGCATAGGCTATCACCCGTCCCCGCTGCATCAGAACGCACCCCAAACCGAGGTGTGACGCATCACAGTACACGGACATGTCCTCCACGCCCTCAGGAAGTGTCAATACCGGTGCCTCGCACAACTTCCGCTTCAAGATTCCGAACGCCTCTTCTTGCTCCGCGCCCCATACATAAGGCTCGCTCTTCTTAGTCAACCTCGTCAACGGTACCGCGATCCGAGAAAAGCCCTTGATAAAACGTCGGTAGTAACCGGCCAAACCCAAGAAACTCCGTATCTCAGAAGGAGTCTTCGGGACCTCCCAGTTCATCACCGCCTCGATCCTAGAAAGGTCCACCTTAATGCCTTCCCGGTTAACAAGGTGCCCCAAGAACTGGACCTCCTGTAACCAGAAAGCACACGTCGAGAATTTTGCGTACAGCCGCTCTCTCCGCAACACTTCAAGCACCTCTCGTAGATGAGTCACGTGCTCCTCCTTCGTCTTCGAGTATATCAGGATATCGTCAATAAAGACAATTACTGACTTATCGAGCATCGGTCGACAGACTCGATTCA
Organism: Centaurea solstitialis; assembly: GCA_030169165.1. Classification (NCBI taxonomy): domain Eukaryota; kingdom Viridiplantae; phylum Streptophyta; class Magnoliopsida; order Asterales; family Asteraceae; genus Centaurea; species Centaurea solstitialis. The sequence continues at coordinate 47,879,889 of CM058040.1, forward strand.
TCAGATCCATAAAAGCTGCTGGGGCGTTGGTGAGACCGAAGGGCATTACCAGAAACTCAAAATGCCCATATCGGGTTCTGAAAGCGGTCTTAGAAACGTCCGCCTCCTTCACCTTAAGCTGGTGATATCCCGAGCGAAGATCAATCTTCGATAACCAAGCCGCCCCCTGAAGCTGATAAAAAAGGTCATCAATCCTAGGTAGAGGGTACCTATTCTTGATGGTCACCTTATTGAGTTCTCGATAATCGATACACATCCGGAGACTCCCGTCCTTCTTCTTCACGAACAGGATCGGGGCACCCCACGGCGAACTACTGGGACGGATGAACCCCTTCGCCGAGAGCTCTTGCAACTGATTAGATAACTCCTGCAGTTCGGGTGGTGCTAACCGGTAAGGAGTACGCGCAACCGGTGCAGCCCCGGGTACCAAGTCGATGCCAAATTCTACCTCTCGCTCCGGCGGAATGCCCGGTAGGTCCTCCGGAAAAACATCCGGATACTCACTTACCACCGGTACATCTGCAACTGACAGCTTCCTCTCATCTGCCGAACTAGTCATCGCGTACGCCAAGTAGCCCGCACACCCATGCCGAAGATACCTTCCTGCTTTTGCAACCGAACAAAACGCCAGCTGCTTCTTTTGCCCCTCACCGTACACGATGAGCTCTCCCCCACTTGGGTTCTGGATGCGAACTAACTGCTCCGCGATGTCTAGAACGCCGTGATTTCGAAACATCCTGTCTACACCCACTATCACGTCGACTCCATTCATGGATGTAGGTATCAAGTTGATACTGAAGGACACCCCATGAATCACTATGTTGCAGCTTCGATACACGTCCTCGCAAATCCGCACCTCCTCCGCTGCCACATCGATCGCCATGGGGCGGACTAACTTTCCTCGCTCAAGCTGGAAGTCCTTACAAAAGGCGTTCGATACGAAAGACCAAGTGGCCCCCGAATCGAAAAGTACTAACGCAGGCCTCCCGTTCACGGGAAAAACGCCTAATTACGAATAACAAATTAACTATCAAGGAGTGCGCATGCAATTCTAACTACTAGTTACAGGCCACTAACATAACTAAACAGTTGGATAACTCGACAAAAAACTAAAACGTACCTGTAACCACGTCCGGCTCCACCTTGGCCTCCTCGGCCGTAAGCTGGAAAACTCGACCCCGACTCGTCGAAGATGGCCCGCTCTTCTTCCCCGAAGAGCCATCGGTGAACCACATGGTAGAGGAGGCTGGTGCCACCACAGGTGCCGTCACTGGTGCTGCTGTTGTCGCTCCAACTAACTGGGGGCAGTTCGGCTTAATATGGCCTGGCTGGAAACAGTGAAAACACATCCTCGGTGCGATCCCGCACTCCCGACTCCGGTGGCCTGGCTTGCCACATTTGAAACATACAGGCTCTGTCAGCCGACACTCCCCCGAGTGGTTCCTTCCGCATTTCGGACAGCCCGTGAACCCCTTACGACCATCGTTCCTCAGTCCCTTAAATTTCTTCGCTAGCACCAGTGCTAGCTCCGCCTTCCTCTTTCCTTGTCGCTGCTCCTCCAGTCTGATACCTCACTGTGGCTACAAACTCCTGGATCTCCGTCTTTAGTGCCTGACGGAACCGGTACATCTTCACTTCCTCAGATCCCACATAGTCAGGGCAGAACAAGGACTTCTCTAAGAACTGGGCGGTGATCTCGTTCACCGTCTCGGTAGTCTGCTTCAGGTTCAGAAACTATGTCGTGATCCTCTCCTTCTCAATACGCGGTGAGAATTCCTCGTCAAGCAGCGTCTTGAACTCCTCCCAGGTCATCGCGCCAATTTGCTCCTCTGTACGGCTCTTCAGAATAAGCCCCCACCAATCTTTACCCGCATTACGGAGCAGGTTGACCGCGTAGACTACCTTCATAGCGTCTGGGCAGCCACCGGTGCGAAACGCGCCTTCCACAGCAGCAACCCATCGGTAGCAAACGATAGGGTCCTTCTTCCCCTCAAAGTGCCGTGGCTGGCACGCCATGAAATCCTTAAACGTGCTAGCCCGGCTCTGTCCCTGGCTGGTACTGCTGGTCCCCGACTCACGTGCAGTGAAGGCCGCCTCGATCCGCTCATCCACGGCCGCTAGTAGCTCATCCTTCATCTGCGCGAACAACCCTGGCAGAATCTGGTGCAGGGTCTCAGTGACCTGCGGGCCTATAACGTCCAACCATTCTGGAGTCTCCTGCTCCTCCGAAGTCGACGTCCTCCTCGTGACAACCATACTAAAAGTTTACAAGAATAACAACTTAGGGCAATTCGAAAAAGGTGCAGTTCAATACCCGCAACTATATACTTCTACAATCCCGTTTATACCCACACTCATACATACGTCTATATCTAGTCCTTAGTGTACATGCCACCTACCAACTAGATCATAGTCTACCCGCACCACTCACACAATAATCAACCGCCCATAACCACAACCCACGGGTTCCTTACCGTCATCACTATGTTGAGATTCTCCAAGACTTAATCAGATTCGAATCTGCACCATTGCCTATAGTAGTGCTATTGATTTGGGCCCGCACTACTATAACCAACCAAGACTAATGGGTAGATCAAGGTTACCGAGCATGACCATACGAGAACATGCTCCGTAACCTCTTCCCACCGTCTCACGGTGCTTACATTCGAGCCTGATACCGCCCTATAACAATCTCAACCTAGTGACTAAGCAGTTACCCATATCATAAGTAAACACATAAAGGTCCAAATAATTGGCAATTTTATTTTCATATATCATAAGCCGATAATCGTAGCATGCAGTTCAGTAACAACAGTTAATCCAATCCACAATACTTTTATCCATAAAGTATATATATATGTAGCTCACCCCCGTTGTGATGCTCCCGCCGACGATTCCGACTTTTGACTCATTATGGTCCCAAAAAAAATCGCGGGTTTAAGTCCAACCACACGCATGCTCGAAAACGTGCGCGCTGATTCCCTTAAACCACGCTCTGATACCAAGTTGTAACACCACTTTTATAAAATAGGATTTAGAAAAAAAATATAACTTAACAACTGAATTAATTTAAGATAAATCATTTACTAGAAATTCCGCAATAAAATAAACCAGCATATGTTTAAAATAAATCCCAAAAAAATATTTTTTAAAGGTCAACGTTTAGCGTGAGAGTCAATGCCGTCGGAACCACGATCGCGAGAGTCACATTGGGGCTTTACCCTTATCTTTGGCCGGAATGGCACCTGAAAAAGGGAAACAACTATCGGGATAAGCGAATGCTTAGTGAGCTAGCACCAATATAACCATAACACTACATATGCATATACCGAAATAGGCAATTCACACAATCGCAAATTTGCAATCATCACAATTATCACACATCACATAACACAACAAACTGGACTCTCATGAGATCGATATAACTCCCGTCAGTTTGGACACGGGTCGGCCCCCACAACTCACCAAGGGCATGTGGTTCCCTCTTCCGCCAGCTTAGGACGTGGGTCCGCCCCCACAACTCATCAAGGGCATGTGGAATCCCTATCCGCACTATAACGTATACATGTACACGTAATATTACAATTATAGAGGTGTAACGCACCTTATGCGCGAACACAAATGAGCAAACATGAATCCCCTACAGCAACTCTGTAATTAAATATTACATGGCTAACATTAGACTTTCCACACTTCCCTAACCCTTAAGCGATTCTAACATCTTCCAACTTTCAACAAAATATTCATGGCTATCGCGGATAACGAGCGGGTTTAAAACCAAAGAAACCGCGACCCAACTCGTATCGCTAACCACCTACCGGACAGAATCATCACAGCAGCTGGCCGCCACGCTGGTCGATTCCGGCAGCAGCCGCTCTGCACAACCACAGCCGTGTGGTGCGGTTTGATTTCAACCAACAGCCGCGTCGGCCTTTGCCGAGCAGCAATGCCAACACATACACACATAGACACTCAACAATGATAACTCCTACACACACACACTCATCGGTTGCCATCACCGGTGCTAACGAACACGGCGTCGCCGGCGCTCCGGTGACTGACGGAAACAGAAACCGCCGGCAATCGTGGCCTCCACAGATCACCACCGCCGCCGACATCCACCTAGAGCAGCGGCTGCTCCTGCGGTCGCACCACCGGCCTACACACCGCCGCGAACCGTCGCAGGTCTGGGGTCGTCGGAATTACGCCGGCATCGCCGGCCACCGCCCAACCACAGCAAACCGCCGCAATGCCCTAGGAGATACCGCATCCGACGCGACGGCCTGCTGCCGCCGCCGTGCTGATCGCACTCCACACTACCACGTCGCCGGCCACGGCCGACGCGGGTCGTCACACACACAACAGCCGTCGGGATTAACCCCGGGATCACGATAATGAGAGGAGGAAACTTACCTACGCGCACCCAGCCGAGTACCTCTCTCTCTCTCTCTCGTCGCTCTCACAACTCCGGCGGTCGCAAAGAAAATCCGGCGAGGCTCCCTTTTCTTTTCTGGCGTCTTCTTCTCCTTCCCGGTACTATCTCTCCCTCTCAATGACTTTCTCTCTTCTCTTTGACTTAACCAACAAACATAGGTGTGATAGGGTTTATTTAAAGAGTGTAGGTGTCCTTATCCTACTCTTATCCAACTAGAAGCTATTATCTCAAAAGACTAAAATAAAATAATTAAATAAATAAATCAGTAAAGAAAAAGGGGGGTGTTACACTTATTCGGTTTAACCAAACCGTTTTACCCAAAAACCGAATAACCCGAAACCATTTAACCAAATGTCATTCGGTTCGGATGGGTTATTCGGTTTCAGTTATTTTTGACACCCCTAAAAAGAAAGATGCCGTATTTTTTTGATAAATGATGTTGTTTTTACTTAATATAAGTCAATAGTTGAGTATAAATGTATAATATAATTATATATTGGAAGCAACAAATACTTAATCAAGGAAAATTATTTTAGCAAGTATCCAAAGAAAAAAAATAAATCGTTATTCGGTTTAACCAGTTACCGAACCAAATAACCCAAAAACCGAATAACTCGAAACAGATTAAATCGAACCTTATTTGGTTTGGTTATCGGTTTGTTTTAAAGAGCTGAAAAAAACCGAATGAATCGAAAACCGATTTAACCGACCGGATAATATAGAAAAACTGATAAATCTAAATTCAAATCCAACGATATATAGATTTAATTTAAACAAAATTCAAATTAAAAAATTTAATAACCTCATAGTTGATTTGACCCTAGTTGATTTGACCCGATTTCAAAAATCAAATTATTTCTAGAGTAAACTATGATTTTCGTCCCTATGCTTTGGTATTTATAACGATTTTCGTCCCTATGGTTTAAAAGTTGTTTTTTTGGTTCCTGTGGTTTGCATTTCATTTCGTTTTTTATCCTTCTTCCTAATAGAATTAAAAAAATATTAAATAAAGAATAATGTAGTCTTTTTACCTTTTTTTTATATTCAATTAAATAAAGGGTATTGTGAGGTCTTTTTACCTAAGACAAAAACCCTTGTAGGCCCACCCCAAACACATCTTCCCAAATCTCAAATAAAACCAAACCTGCATCATTTTTTCTCACTTTCCATTTTTATATCTTTTAATTATAATTAAGGGGATCTTCTATTTTGTAGGTATACAAGGGTGTTCAACTCTCACATTAACACACATTGCATTAACCATTCATAAATCTTCTTTTAAAAAATTTAAAGATTTTCCCATATATCTTTCCTCCCCATGAACCCATGTTCTTTGGATATGAATTAAATAACCACCACCACCATCACTTTCAAGGTCCTCTCTTTCTTTATGACTATTTATCTCTATTGTGCTCAATATATATATACACATATATATATAGAGTCACCTTATTTTGAAAACTCATTAATTTGTGGAAACTTTGGAAACTCATATAAACCATTGATTAGAATGATCAATGGACAAGATTAATTGCAAAATTCAAAATCATAACCACCAACTCCTATAATTAAGCATCACAAAAATAAAATAAATAAAATTACCAAAAATAAACAAGAAAATGGATTATGATTGGTGGAAAACATGGTTTCCAAAGTTTCCACAAATTAATGAGTTTTCAAAATAAGGTGACTCTATATATATATATATATATATATATATATATATATATATGTGGGTGGGTTCGAATGTGAACCACTTTTTGGTTGTGAACGTGAGGACAGCCGAGAGCGCGACACGTGGCGGATGACTAGGCGCCACGTCAGGTCCACGGCGGATGACTAGGCGCGATTCATGGGAGGGCATTGAATGAAAAGGGGGGGGGACACTCAAAGCCGCCTTTGTTGACTAGTATCCGCCACGTGTCGCGCTCTCGGCTGTCCTCACGTTCACAACCAAAAAGTGGTTCACATTTGAACTTTCCTATATATATATATATATATATATTATATATATATATATATATATATTTGAGCAACTAATATGGAGAAGATCTATGTCATATTCTGTTAGGAAAGAAAGGTGTAGAGATATGCATGCAGCATGCCTACGACGGGTAAGAGTGGGGAGTGAGGGTTCTTAGTAGGATACATAAGTGGGTGGTTGGTTATGGTAAACAATGGAGGGAAGGAAAATGGAATTAAATATAAAAATGGACAGTGGTTAGGATGAAGATGAGTTTGGGGTGGGGTCATGGGTTTTGTGTGTTAGGTTGAGTTTTTGTATTACTTTATAGTATATAATAATGCAATTAAATATAAAAAAGATAAAATGACTATATTACCCTTTATTTAATAGGTTTTTTTTTAATTCTATTAGGAAGAAGGATGAAAAACGAAATGAAATACAAACCACAAGGACGAAATGAAATACAAACCACAGAGACAAAAATAGTTATAAACTCCAAACCATAGGGACGATAATCGTAGTTTACTCTTATTTGTATTTCAAAAAAGGTCCTACCGGGAGTCGAACCCAGGTCGCTGGATTCAAAGTCCAGAGTGCTAACCACTACACCATAGAACCAACTTGGTACGGTAACCGTAAACATTATATATATATATACAAAAAAGTAAATAAAATATTATACTTATGGCTTATAGTTTTGGCCAAAGCAAATGACAATGATTTGTTTCAATTGTTCTAAGGTTTTAAGTTTATAGATCTTCGATTTTATAAAAGTGTTTAGATTTTCATTTTCAAACAATTAATAAGAGAATTAGTTAACTAAATTTACATTTATTTTCAAAAATCCAGTTTTATTGTTTCACTTCTTTTCCAAATCCATGTACCTTGTCCTAACAAGAATAATATCATTATCGGAAGTAGAATTGAATTAACAGTTTAAAACTGGTTATTGTAACTTGAACTTTTATAACAATTTTTGTATATTGATCAAGGGTCTCAGGTTAGAAACTAAAATGATTCATGCTTCATAGAAATACATCAATCTACATAAATTTCAATAAATATATCTTTTGGATCACGTAACATAATTACCAAAAATGAATTAAATAACGAATAATATGTGATTGCAGTTCATTTGTATTGAAGTCGATTTTTTAATTATAATTTTTTGTCGTGGGTCCAAGGTATGGCCTTTTTCAGTATTAACGTCGAGAAAAATTACAGTTTGTCTTTTTCTTTTTATCACTTAATTCAAGTTTATTTTAGAATACAAACGTAATATTCCATTGGCATATAAACCAAATTGTACTCGTATTAATCATGGTAAAGTGCTCTTGTCACGATAGACGTTAGTTACGAATTGCAAAATACCGACATAACCCATTTTTTGTGTGATCCCTATCAATGAATTCTACATACAGATTCATAGAACAAGAAAGCCCACCTAGAGATCTAGAAGGAATTACCTTAAAATTATACAATACAATCTGATTCAAGAGAAGATGATAATCTTATAATACAATAATCATTTAGTTTTTTGTTTGTTTTATGAATCAGATCAGGATTGAACAGTTACAAGAACAACTACCAATAATCAAACACCCTAATACAGCTCCACAATGTTGTCGTATACAACTAAAATAGGCCAACAAATTGTGATTCTAAGTCCGCTATCAATTCATTTTAATGTATAAAACCTTTGACCACAAAATACAAAATTCATGTCAGTGTCTCTAACAGCTTTTTTATCATGACCGACCTACATATGAAACCGAGGCCCGAAAGGATCTTTTAGGGTTCTATAGGCCGAATAAATATTCCATTTTGACCATAATATCTAAAAATATTAAAATCTGTTTTTATTATATAAACCAAAAAAGTTTATTTATTGAAGTTTTAGATTTCATAATTCTTGTCTATGTCGAAAAGGTTGTCTAAGTCAAAAGGTATGATGACACCCTCTAGAACGCCTCAACTGTACAAGTCTCACAACCATCGTAGAGGGGGTAAATCGCATATCCCCACCGGCAGGTAGGTAGGATAATGTCGGGATTCGAACCCAAATCCCTCATTCATTTGGTTAAAAGGTCGACTTCCTTACTCGTTCAACTTAATAGCAGCTAAAAAAACTAAAAAGTAATAAAAATCTACCTATATATATTTTTTTCTGTTAGAAAAAGGTATGATGCCACCATTTAGAATACTCCCACTTTACAGCAGGAGGCGAATCACGTGTCTCCAAAGACATGTGAATGGTATCTGGATTCAAACCCCAGGCCACTCATTCACTCTAGAAATCTACAATGATGTCCACCTCCTTACGTGTTCGATTAGGCTGCGTTTGGTACGTGGAACAGGACAGGACAGGACGGGACAAAACTGTCTGTCCCACGTTTGGCGCAGCATGGGACAGAACAGGAATTCACTGTCCCACGTTTGGTGCGACATGGGACAGAACAGAAACTGGGACAAGGTGGGACAACATGGGACAAAAATGACTGTTTTTTTGTTCCACCAAAATAGGTGGAACAACATGAGACAGAAATGAGACAGAAACTAATATATTATATATCTTATACATTTACTAGGCACACCGACCCAAATCCATGCTCCGACCCGTACCGACCCAAATCCATGCTAATTATATTTATTTCAAATTTACATATTACCCCCTAAACTTATAATATTTATTCACTTTATAGCTTTTAGTTTTCAATATTTTATTTTACGTTTTAGTCGTATATCGTATATTGGCTAAAACATGTTAAAAAAATATATTTTAATTTTAACAAATTACGCCATTATAATCGTATCGTCGATACGATTGAAATGAGCCTAATATTGAATATTTTTTGATTTAATTATTTTATTATATGAAACCATATAATCTTATACATATTTTCAAATTTATATATTAGCCTCCTAAACTTGTAATATTTATTCACTTTATACCTTTATTTTTCAATATTTTATTTTATGTTTTAGTCATATATCGTATATTGGCTAAAATATGTTAAAAACATACGTTTTAATTTTAACAAATTATGCTATTATAATCGTATCGTCGATACGATCGAAATGAGCCTAATATTGAATATTTTTTGATGTAGTTATTTTATTATATACTATATATAAGCTTCAACCGACGCGAATACTATAACCATTTTCAAATTCACATATTAGCGCCCTAAACTTATAATATTTATCCACTTTATATCTTTACTTTTCTATATTTCATTTTACGTTTTACTCATATATCGTGTATTGGTTGGACCATGTTAAAAAAACTACGTTTTAATTTTAACAAATTACGTCATCATAATTGTATCGTCGATACGATCTAAAATATGTTAACAAATATGTTGTAGTGTTAACAAACTGCGTCATTATAATCGTATCGTCGATAAGATTGAAGAGTTTAATATTGAATATTTTTTCATGTATTTATTTTATTATATACGATATATATATATATACGTTCCAACCTACCCGAATTCTATACCCACCTTTAAACTTACATATCATCCCCCTAAACTTATAATATTTATTTACTTTATGTCTTTTAGTTTTTTTAAATTTCATTTTACGTTTTAGTCATATATAGTATATTGACTGAAATATGCTAAAATGTCGGTAGCTACTGTTCATAAACCCGGTGCGAAGCCCGGGCTTATCAACTAGTTACTAACATTTGTTTGATATATAACTTCAATATAGTATTTGTTTTCGTGTTTACCACCACTAGTCGTGGCGCCGCCGCCGCCGCCGCCGCCGGTAGCCACTATCGGCCACCTTCACCTTGTCTTCCACTACAACAACCTCCTCCACCTCATCTTCCACTACAACAACCTCCTCCACCACCTCTACAACTATCAACGATTACCTACCACCACCGTCTACCACCTTTACAACTGTCCATCTCCACCGCAACCACCACCACCACTACCCACCATATTCACGTTCTCCACAACCACCGACCACCACCACCCACTACCACCATCACTAGTATTACCTTCGGCCACCACCGACACCTCTACCATAACCATCAAAATTAGTTACATAAAAATCATATATGTATGTATATATGTGTGTGTGTGTGTGTATGTGTTTATGTTTATTAAAATTGTGTAATTTTTTTATAGATTACTAGTTTAGTTTATTTGTGTTAGTTATAACTATTAAGTGATAAATAAAATAAAATCATCAAATAATTTTTTGAGGGAACTTGTTTAGTTCAGTCCAGTCCAGTCCTAGGCGTACCAAACACAAAACAGACATTTGTTCTGTCCAGTGCTGTCCCGTCCCGTCCAGTCCTGTCCTACTCTCTTGTCCTGTCCAGTACTGTCCAGTCCTGTCCTGTCCAATCCTGTCTGCGTACCAAACGCTACCTTAAGGAGCGTCTAAAAAATCAAAAAGTACCAAAACCAGTTAGGACCTTGTAGAACTGGTTACGACCATTATAACAGATCAAGGGTTCTAACCAATTAGACCGGTCTTGTCCTTCGATTAGCTCACATTTCAAATTATATGCAATCAATGTGGCTAGAAGAACCAAACCACCTAGTCATCGAGGTGGCGCCCGTATACATGCACACGGTGAGCCCAATGGGATGGTAGAGTTCGGTATCAGGGCTATAGTGCCATGCAATGTATAGCTTCAACATTTATTTCCTAGAGGTTAAAAACGGTACTAAATGTAGGCGCATTAAAGCAACTGGTTTATCCTAGTCTTCTTTGGAACATAGCAAAAAACTCATCATAGCACACTGCGACACGAGACACAGCTCCAACTTTGCCATATTCCCCTAATCATGAGGTAATGTAGGATGTGCATTGCTTTTACCATTAGAAACTTATTCAAACGTATTAGCTCATATATCTGATTCAACGAATATCTGCAATGCATTCAAGAGGGTATAATGAGAACGGTTGTCAAATTATATCAATAACGTGCATGGCTAATTAGTTCGCTCAGCGCATGTAATGAGAAAGGTTGGACAAAGGAATGTAGGTTCCCTTATAAGGGACTTAATACCTCCTCTATGAGATGCATTTTAAAATCTACGTGTGGGGACAAAGCAGACAATATATGGTATATTGGTCTGGGATGTAACAGATGGTATCAGAGACGGGAACGCGTGAGGATGCTAGGATCCCAAGTTGGGTGGATTGTAAGATCCCAAAGTGGTTGGAGAGGGAAACGAAGGTTGCCTTATAAGGGACTTGATACCTCCTCTACCGGACGTGTTTAAAAACAATGAGTCCATGTGTGTCGACAAAGCAGACAATATCCGGTCCGGTTGGTCTGGGATGTTATAGGGGATTAGGGGTAGAGAGCCGACAGATAGGCCAACTGGTACTACTACTTTTTAAGTACCTTACGTACTTGCTCCAACTGGTTTTTTCCGTTCTAATCACATGGGCTCTTAGGGGTTGTTTACCTACTGCTGACCATTGCTGATTCAGTCAGCAAGGCTGACTCAGTCAGCATAAGCATGTTTACCTAGGGATTGATGGTGCTGACTGACCCAGAAATATAATCTCACTTAGTGGGTCAGTTCGCATTAACTTACCCAAACAACTCTCTTACCAGGTTTGTGCTTACCCAAACTGTGTCGGTAACGGCCCTCTAGTTCTTTTTATTGGGTTCATTATTCAGAGGCTTTGAAGGATAAAGAGAATGAAAAAGATGCAGGATAAGGCCTACATAAACTGACCTCCAAATCCGGCATCGGATCATAGGTTTTACTCTCCATTATATCGAACACCGTAATGCCAGAGATTTTCTGCACTCCGAGTTTCGCAGAGATCAGATTCTGCAACAAAAACGAAAATCGGCGGCAAGGATCAGAATTTACAAAAACCACAAGTAATGGAATAGTGTACAAGTATCAGAAACTTGAGTTGATTGTCTTTAGAAATACATGATCTAAGCAACCAAAAGGTTAAGATCATATGTAACCTTTCTCTTTTAAAACAATGTTTTTTCATGAAGTTACAAAAGAAGGTTTGTAGAACAATAGAATGCCGATAGGTCACTAGTCTCATTAGGGTTCCGCTGTTGATTTTCCTAACTATTATCTTCAGGTCCCATGGGACTAGCCCATATGTCGCTAGTTCGAGTCTTATTAGGGTCCAATTGGGGATTTTCCAAACTGTTATCTTCAGGATCCAATGGGCCTAGCCCATAGGTCGCTAGTTCTAGTCTCACGAAGGTCCCACCAGACATTGTTATCTTCAGGTCCCAAGGGACTAGCCCATAGGCTGCCAGTCATTTCCTGACTGTATCTTTAGGGTCCCATGGGACTAGCCCATATGTGTTCTAGTCTTCATTAGGATTTCACCAGAAATTTTCCTGACTGTTATCTTCAGGGTCCCACTGGGAATTTTCTTGATTGTTATCTTCAGGATCCCATGGAACTAGCCTATAGGTTGCTAGTTCTAGTCTCAATAAGGTCCCACTAGGAATTTTCTGATTGTTATCTTCAAGGTCCCATGGGACAAGTCGAGGTGCGTGCAAGGTGGCCCAGACACCCACAACCACCAAGAAAAAAAAGAAATGTAGAAGGCGTAAGACATGCAATATTTTTACCAGTTGAAACTCGAGGGATGCAAATGCTTCGACCGCAGGTAAGTTCTGCACAATGAATTAAATTTGATTACTAGTGTTATGAACCCATCGTTCTATGAGATAAAGATTGACGACTAATACACAAGTGCTTAGTATATCAAGGTTTCATTCATTTGGGACTTCTACATTTTTCAATTTGTGGGTCTTTTTTTTTTTTATAAGGTTCATTGGGCTTTGCCCAGACTACATCCTTGGTAATATTTACCGAGAGCTAAAGCATGCTCCCCTGGGATTAATACTCAGTGGCCCCTGGTTGCTCACCCCCGGATTCGAACTTGGGTTGGTTGTTACACCTTCCACAAGCCTTAACCGGTAGGCTGCCCCATTGGGGTTTTGTGGGTCTTACTGAAGATAAATTAAGATGTGATTGCCATTCAAATGAGAATGCTAAATATCGTGAGATAGGAAGGTTCATATGAGAATCCACTGAAAAAATCTACTTGAAGATGCATGTGTGAACCAACGTTACAGATTATGTATATGGGTTCACATATACATCTTAAAATGGATTTTTTTTTTCAATTATTCACATGTGAATCTTTTTTTTTTTTTTTTACCTTCTCACGAAATTTAATCCTCTTATTTGGACCTCATCAAACAATACTACAAAATAGAGGACAAGCAATCATTAAAATCTTCAATCTTGTAAGTAGAGTTGGCATACAAAAACCAATGCTATCTAATGATACATACATATCACAAAAATGCAATTGAACACTTACCATTCTTTGAAGTCCACTAATCATAACAGCCTTTTCCTCTTTTGCATCACTGAGCGATAACAAAACTTCGAAGGGTCCAAGCTTCTTCCCAGTCAGGTTCGTGAGGCTCAAGCGTACCTACAAAGGCATTGGGTAAAGTATTGGATTCATGATGGGCACGGCATAAGAATGTGAATGTTGTAATGGATAATAAAGGCTAAATTTGATCATCGATCAATATTTCACTTATGAAGGACCAAAGTTAAGTTTATTTTTTCCCAAAAAGACCCAGGCTAATCTGTATGTTCATACATACTCTTTGCCAACAAAACCCAAGACTATACTAGCTTGGCATAATCTATGTCCATATATATAGGGGGGGCCTTCTTTTGAGAACTTATGAGATCGTGATAACCTTGAGAACTAGTCATCATGTGCTATTTCATATGATTTCTTGGCATCTAAGACTAGGATTTAGAATATTAATTAACATATATATATATATATTGCACAATGTGAAACAAAGACATATGAAACAATCACATTGTGAAACGAATATATGTTGACCAATACATTCAGTACCACCCTTATTTGAGAAAAAAACATCATGTGAAAAAAAAACTATAAGGTAGAAGTTTTCACGGATCTCACAAAATTTTGGAGTTCTCTAATGATTAAGTCCCTAAATATATACTCGCATAAACAAAATCAAACCAAGTGGACCCAAAAAAAATCCCACTCGAAAGTAGGATCATGCAAACCTCACCTTTACTTCAAAGAATAGATTGTTTTTGAGGCAGAGAACTACTACTTGATCTTTGTTCTGTAGTGTCATATATGCATCCTTTTGTCCCAATGGTAGATGTGGTGGTGCAATCCATATGTGTGAGGTCATGGGTTCGAGCCTAAGCACCACTCCTCTACCAATGGGATGCATGCGCAGATTTTGCCTTCCCCATGATGACTGTGGGATGGGCCGGTGGGGACTCCTTAGAGGGTGGCGTCTACCCCCTTATGCATCCTTTTTTACAATTAAAATATGTATAGCTGCCAGCTTAAAAAATGAGACCATGTTGCATTGTTTTGTGTCTGGTAAATTCACTTTTGACATGATCTATAAGACATAGTTTTCACTTTCTATGGATGAAGAAGAAAAATAAATGTCTTCCCTTTATAGCAAGAATCAAACATGGATCTTCACAACACAAATTGAAGAGTTAAGTTTTTGTTCTCTATGTTTATCATGAAGATATAATGTAATTTTGTATATCTTTATTGGGGAATAGTGATTAGTATGAAGTTACTCTCTCCAAACTCAACAAACATGTGCATACATATGATCATGAAAAAATATGACTTACTGTAAAGGGTTTTTCTAAGATGATGGTAGATGGCACTTGCACTGCCTTCAAATCAATCTCTTTTCGCATGGTGGTCTGCACAATGACGGCAAAGAACTCATAAGACATTACATCGTTTGGTAAACAATAAATGTATAAAACAAGTTCACTGGTTGGTATATTGAATTTGTTTAAGATCTTTGTTTCGTAGGTCATATAACTTGATCAAGCTGATTGCCAAAAGAATCATATATTCAATGCCATGATGACATTGTTTAGAAATGGCATAGATATCCCACGTTAAGATTTTGCAGACGAAGGATCATGTGAGAAGAAGAGTTAAGGTGAGAAGGGATCTGGACGATTGATCACTTTTAATCTCAAACCCATATTTGAACCTCCATGGCCACAGGGGTTTTGGGAACTCCTAGATTTAAACCTTGGGAAGATTGGATTTTCCACTACACCCCCCTATAAAGGTTTAACCATTGCACCACAACCCAAGTGGTTATTATTAGTCCTTTTATATGATATTACTTGAAAAAGTGTCCTATAAAAAAGCTAATAGAACATTTTATTTCAAAAGTGTGCGAAAAACTTGTTAGGATGCGCAAATACGTCCAAACAACCTATTGTAACACCTTTATATAGGACGCAAAATTTGTTTGGTCCTATAAACCTAAGTCATGTGAAAAAATCTATTAGGATATTTAGGGCCTGTTTGTTAGCAGCTTAATGAGAGACGGCTTATTCTATCAGCTATACATGATTATTTAGCAGTGGCTTAATGATATAGAAAGTGGCTTATTTAGTAAGCTTTTAGGGGGGAGCTTTATGCAGAAAGCCAAGTTTTTCCCAACATGCCCCTCTCAATTAAAAAACAAGCTCCTGCCATCTATGAAAAGCTCTCCCAAACAAAAAACTTTTCAATCTAGATGAATACACAACACAGATTAATCCACACAGCAACTTTATCCATACATGCTTAATGGAAAACCAACCAAACTGAAGAATTTTGGAGAAAGAAATTTTTTTATGTGTACTCAACATAAAGGAGTTACACCCTTTAATATTATGGGATTCTAAGAAATCTTCTAGAATAATTGTAATTCCTATCAAACATTTTAGAATCATTCCTTGCTTTGGAATTTTCAACACAAACAACCACTTAAACATCTTTGGCGTTGTATAAAGCCAATCTTGTTGTCATGCTTAAACCAGACTTCATCATGGTGTAAGGACAAGTATTCTCAATGTACTGTTACGAATCATGATCCAAGGCCCAATAAGTGAAAGAGAATTAGTGATTGGCCCCTTTTTAGGGTTAGGGTTTAATTTACGTATTTTGTCTAATAAATAGGGGATAGGGTTTTGATAGATGGGTATTCAGTTTTGCTATTCTTAAGTCGTTTAGGGCTCTTAGCTGTTGCTTGGAGAGAGGGATTTGTCCCTGGTTATTATCGTTTCTTTCTTTAGTGTCTTGTAATTTCTTATTTTCTTATTTCAATTTCAATAAAAGCATAGATTCTAGTAATTGATTTTACCGGTAATTTCTTCTATCTTTTCGATTCTCTATCATTGGTCCGACCTGCCGCCGCTTGCCGGATCTTCACAATGCCAGCGACCACCCGTTCCGAACAAAGCCGTCTCGATGCTCATGAGGCTCAGATTCAACAACTCCAGGCCGATGTGACAGAGATCAAGGCGGCGATCAAATCTGTTCAGGCCGATCAAGGCGAGCAAGCCGAATTCCGTAAGTTCATCATGAACTGGGTTAAACATCAGGATAAGCGAGCTATGGATGAGGAAGGTGAGGGATCTGATTTATTAGAGAAGGAAGGCGATTCTGGGTGGGTTTCTGATCCCAAACGAAAATCTCCTTTGAATAAGGAGGGTGGTCAATTCGCTACTGATCCCCTTCCTTGGACAACAAAGAAGGTAAAGTTACCCGAGTTTTCGGGTTTCGATCCTCAAGGGTGGATCACGAAAGCGGAGCTCTACTTCGAAATTCATGGCGTTGCTCCTAATTTACGCATTCGCTTGGCTCAATTGAGCATGGTTGGGGTTGCGCAACACTGGTTCACCATTGTGAAAGAAGTTTATGATCAACTAACATGGGACCTACTTACCAAAGAACTTCTCCAACGATTTAGTGGGTTAGAGATCCAAAACCCCTATGAACAATTGGCCACTATTCAACAAGTAAGTTCAATTTACGATTATATAGATGATTTCGAGTATCTTGTTTCGTTGGTCCCTCGGTTACCCGAATCCCAAGCTTTGGGTTATTTCGTTGCTGGGTTGCGTGATGATGTCAAACGGTGGGTACGTCTTCATCGACCGAAATCCCGTCTGGACGCCATGTATTTGGCCAAGGACGTGGAGGAAATGTTACGTCCATCTTCGATCAGCGTATCTCAGTCTCGGTTTCGCTATCAGGGAGGGGGGAGTGGTAGACCGGGATTTCTATCTGATGTTCGGCCTATCTCGATGAGCCGTTCCGAGGTCACAGACCCTCCCGGCTCGATTTCTGTCGATAAAGGTACATCGCCTCGTTTGGAGTCCAATCGCTCGCCGTCGCTCACGTCAGTCGACTCATCATCGGTGGGAGGTCGTAATCGAGGATTTCGTTCATTGACTCGTTCTGAATGGGAAGAGCGACGCAAAAAGGGTCTATGCTTCCGATGCGGTCAGATCTTTGGACCCGCACATAAATGTCCAGAAGGTGCAATGCGTGTTTTATTATTGGCTGATGATGACCATCTTGATGCGGAAGGAGCAATTCGAGCAATGGATGCTTGGGAGGAGGCAGAGACGTCCAAGATTCAGGTTTCTGATACAAGTCTTGAGGACAAGACTTTATTTGCAGGAGGGAGTATTGTTACGAATCATGATCCAAGGCCCAATAAGTGAAAGAGAATTAGTGATTGGCCCCTTTTTAGGGTTAGGGTTTAATTTACGTATTTTGTCTAATAAATAGGGGATAGGGTTTTGATAGATGGGTATTCAGTTTTGCTATTCTTAAGTCGTTTAGGGCTCTTAGCTGTTGCTTGGAGAGAGGGATTTGTCCCTGGTTATTATCGTTTCTTTCTTTAGTGTCTTGTAATTTCTTATTTTCTTATTTCAATTTCAATAAAAGCATAGATTCTAGTAATTGATTTTACCGGTAATTTCTTCTATCTTTTCGATTCTCTATCATGTACCATACGATATTTGTGACACTAAGGTGTTGTTTGTTTATTAAGAGGTCTGAAGTCTAAAGTCTGATATCACATCTAAAAAATAAGAGGTGGATGGTTCACCTCTTAAAATTTCAGAGGACGGTTTGAGGTTTTCATACCTTTTCATAAAAATAAAACAAACGGTCTTAATTCTGCAAATATCTTAATTTTAAGACTTAAAGAGGTTTTAAGAGGTATTTTTTTAAAACAAACACCCCTAAGTAATAATATAACCATCTGAACCTAGCACATAAAGCCGTAAAAGAAAGCTAATTTGTTAAGGTTGTACTCAAGTTGGTTCACTTACATTGCCAATTATCTGTTGTGTCTGCAGGCGTCCAGGTTCCCCCAAATTCGTACGCCATGTTATCTGGAGTTTACCGAGGACATTACTTCCTTCGGCTTTCGCTGGTGAAGCCGACATTTTCAATGCATAGAGATAGTTGTAAGTTCCTCCTCCTGCTCTAAGAAGAATGGGTGGCTTGAATATTTCTCTGTTACCAGTAGTGAAACTTGTATGTTAGTTCAAAACCATGTTACATAGCCACTAGGAAACCGTTCAGAAACTAATATTTTGGGGTTATTCATGTGTGAATAATTTGTCATATCACCTAGTCGAATTACCCTTCTCTGAATGGTGAGCGTCGGCTTTAAGTAATGTTGCACTCCACCATGGAGCTGGATCGAATTCCACTTGGTCCATAAACAGGTTTGATTTTGTATTGTTTTCTAGACAGGTCTCCAAATAAGTAGTTTCCTGAGACGAAACACAAGAAATACGGTATATATTTTGAGTATTGTGAGAACCAACTATTCATGTATTAATCATATGTGAATATCATAAATTTACATCATTCATTATATTCATCATGAACATCTATCACAATATTCATCATGAATAGTTGGTTCTCACACGACTATTCATGTATTATTCTGAGTATTATTCAACGTGAATATCTTGCATTTTCATCATTCATCGTATTCATCATGAATATCTATCACAATATTCATCATGAATAGTTGGTTCTCACATGGTTCTCAAATGATTAAATGAACATGTCCCTTAAGACATAATGAAGGGAAAAATACACATCCATTTATCAAATCATTCCCTATGCTTTACAAACAAGATATATATCATGTTTGAACATATACATAATTTGGATGATCACTATATGCAAAATGGTAAATAAAAAAACAGAACATGAAAAGCCCATTTGGTATAAGTATTTCCAATGTAAAATGACCCGTGCTACTATAATTAGCACACTTTAACATGTCTTCGGATCATTTAATTACGCATGCACACATACATAGGCAAAACGCTGACTTACGCTCATGTATGTTTAACCAATGCCAACCTACCTTTGAATGCACAACACGGACCTGCATAATAGAGTACACAACCGATTAAAAAAATTTAAAACAATAAATATGCTACAAAATAACAACACTACATATATCACATAATATAACCGCAACATTTTGAGAACTGTGAGAACCAACTATCATTAATTATTCACAAACATCATGCATTTTCATTATTATAGATACTCACCATGAATATCTATCACTATTCGTTCATGAATAGTTGGATCTCACAGTTCTCAAATTATTTACAGTTCTCAAATAAGTGGTACCTTTGTCCTAACAGAAAGCGGATTTGAGACCATGAATTTGAAATACTGTGGAAGATACTTGCGCTCACCATCACCATCATAATACAGGGCGGTACAGACCAGTCTGAAGATTGTGAAGCATAAGTAGATGGTGAAACTACAATATTTTTGTACGATAAAAATAGAAGAAAAAGCAGAATCACGAGATTGTCCTTATGACCTACGTGTGTGCACCAAGCTCCTTCACGTCATGTTCGACGATGAAATCATAGCGTCCGCCTGCTCTTATGGTTTCAACAGGTGCTTTCGTTGTATCTAAAAGCAGTATCCTCTGCCTTTCTGTTTGTATTTCTGACTAAAAGAGATCATTTAACGATCAAAGCATTCAGCAAGGTGATAAGGATATACATATGATTATCTCTACACTTCCAATGCTCAAAAGAAATATGGAAGTAATTTTAGCAATCAAAGTGAAGTAAAGAACTTGTCACCTTGATTATTATATCCCTCACTTCAAAATTTGAGCTGTTGTTGATGCTAATATAACTACAAAATGTCTCCCCAAGATATATTGCCCTACAAACATAATACATAAGCAATTGTGCATGCAAGTAACTTTTTAAGCAATTTGTCATGCACACATGCATAAAAACAAAAAACAAAAAAACTTCAATTCCTTGTATGCACATATGCATGGCATCGAATTGAATGATTATCACTTTTCCGTGTTCTTCAGTTTTTCATTTTTCGGTTTCCCCTAAACTTATACATATATACAGATTATACTTCCAAAATAAGCTAACACTCTCACTCCAAATTCCACAAGTTCATCAAAGTTTCTCTAGAACTTTGATAACAAAATCAAACTTCACACAATGATATCACCAAGTTTTCTCAAATTCTAGCCATCAACAAAACATTGGAGAAAATTTCAACGATAACATTGAATTTCATAGTGATAGCTTCAACTCTCATCGTTCTCCAAATCAAATCGTTTCGATTCTAGAAAGAAATCACACATCACGATACATTTCACAACATGCACTACGACATTTAAAAAAAACCTAGCAACTTCATCACCAAAATCTCACAATCGAGCTCATTTCCTCATTTCCATTAGAAAAAACAAAAAAATAGTAACGCAAACCTAGAGAAAGGTTCAAACGAGAACGGTAACTTTTTTAAGAAACACGACGATTCTCAACCACTCATCCGATCAATAAAGGCGGATTTGACCAGGTCACCCTCCTTTAATCATCTCCACACCCTCGCGTCAATCCTCAGTAATCGCGTTCACCCTGACCAAAAATGTGTGGCTGAGAATCGTCCTCGCGTTCTCTTAAACTGACATATCGTTTCTCGTATGAACCTACCTCCGCAAATGTAACCCTAACTAAGCAAAATCGCACAATCATACAGTGTGTGTGTGTGTGTGTGTGTGAAAAACACGATTTCTAACCCGAACGACTGAGGGAGGACGAGGAGGCCAGGTACGCCCATGGCGTCGGAGCCGTCGTGAAGCAGGAACCGGTTGTGGTAGGTGAGATCGGCCGGCGAGGGTTCCACGGCGGCGGAGTGAGGGTGGAGGAGGAGGCGGGGGACGGCGGAGGGAGTATCGAACATGTCTTCTCCGACGATGAGATCGAACGGATCGAATCGGAGAGGAGTTTCGACGTGGAACGTCGGCCGGCATAGTCGCATCACTCTGAAGGCCAGAGAGTGCAGAGACTGGGTGGTGCTCATGGCGGAGACGACGATTGGGACGAAAAGTGAAAGGAGATGGAAGGTCCAGGGGGTGAATGGGAGGAATGGGATAGTGTAGGGACTTTGGATGTAAATATTGGTTTTCTCAACTGTTTGATAACAACTTAAAACCGGTTGATATCGAGATAGTCGGATCCTGATCGGGTCAAAGAATCGTATACGAAAAGAACTCGTAATTAAAAATGTTTTTATTATAATTATAGTACATTTTTTTTAAGTTTTATGAATTTGGTCACGTTTTAAAAGAAAACGTCAAAAATATATGAATATGGATATTATATTAAGGAGAAAAACTGAAAGAGGGACCAAAAACGATCATACCTTCTAATTCCTCCCTATTGAAGATCATGATGATGAATAAGACTATAAAACGAAGAGGTCTGACTTCATGAAGATCGTGTATTTCAGTGTTTGGGTTTCATGGAGATCATGATGATGATGTATAAGACGACAATGTAGATGGTAACTTTATGTGTTTGGTTTCATGATTATGGTTTTATGAAGATCATGGTGATGATTTTTGAGCTTGTACAACGATTATGATTGATGATGTACATGACAAAGCCTATATGTTATATGGGTTCATGTTCTTAGGTTTCATGTATCAGTTTCGTGATTTTTAGAATTCTACCAGTATAACAACTTCGGATGAATAACATTTTTTTATAAAAAGTGAAAGAAGAAATTAATTTACAACTTTGTGACCGAAATTAAAATTAAAGAAATCTTATGAGACCCCAACAAATTCGCCCCTAGAAAATATATAATGCATTTAAAAAATAAAATAAACAATATATTAAAACCCATAAAAATAACCTTTATGGATTAAATGTAATAAAAATAGAAAACAAAAACATTTACGTAATTGGTGGATTTAAATTTAGAGAGTTTCTTGAAATTACTTGGTTTGCAATTAAAATGTGATATTATTATTTTTGTTCAATTTGCTATATATAAACTAACAAAAATTCATAAAAATGACCCAAAAATTGTCGAGGATTAGTCTGAGCCCAATGTGGTCTGGGATACCTCTTCCAAAAAAAATTCATAAAAATGTGAAAGAACATTATCCTAAATCCTATTTACTAAAATGTATATTTTTGTTCAATTTGATATATATAAACTAACAAGATTCATAAAAATGTGAAGAACATTGTCGTAATTCCTATTTACTAAAATGTATATTTTTTCTTTAATTAACATAACAAAGTTTTCAAAACTTTTATTTAATGTAACAAAATTTCTAATTGTCTTATTTTTATCCATGTTAACCTTTAACCTATTAATATTGTAACATTTTTTGAGGTGCAGCAATGCATGTCAAGTTTAGCTATAACCATTTTATAACCATGTCATTAAATGTTACACGATTAACAAGCTATAAGTGAAGATTTTGCCGTCTTTCCAATTAAATGTCAATATTTTTGTTTTAGTTTGTACTTTGTCCTAAGAATAAATGTTAACTTTAATATTAAGTGTCTAATTTCCTATTTCACCCTTGATTAACTAAAAAATGTAATCGTTATAGACATCTAAAATATATGTGTCCTTTTTATTGTGGACATTTAGTTTGAGATTGAAAAACTTTAACACCTTGAGTTTTATGAATCTGAATGATATGTGGTTCGATTAAACACCGTGGATGTACGAGTTGTATAAACGGTTTGGTTTACCTATGAGTTGTATGCCAAAGTGGGTTTACACCCGAGTTTAGTAGCCATTAGCCGTGTAAGCCCCTGTTTGGATACAACAACTTGCCATGTGACTTATAGGTCATGAGAAAAGTTACTGGAAGTCATCTAAGTGCCTCTTTAAACCAATTTTTAGGATTTTCTACTTCATTTCTTACCTTATTAATTTATTATTTTCTTTTTAACCGATTCTTTTTTTTAAAGAGGGCTAAACCTTAGAAAAAAATTATTAAAATTCTCACATTGGTACCAATCACTTGTTGGGCTAGTGGTAAGATTGTCCCCTGACTTCCTTGAGGTCAAGGGTTCAATCCTTGCATTACTCAATATTTGATGGGTACCTCCACCTCGCAAATGCCTATGGGGCTCGCAGTTTGGGGACTATTTGGAAGATACGGTCCTGGGTTTAATTCCAACCGGATGCGGGAGACCGGGACAGAGGGTTGCCAGGGGTGCGCTCATGGAGGTAGAGTAGCGTCGGCCCAATGGGGCCCGTTTAGAGTGTCTCCGCCAAAAACACACTTTTTGGAAAATTCTCACATCGGTCTTTATGAAATAGTTTCCATTTTATAGTAGATTGACTAGGTTCTAGAGAGATTTTTTTTGGTTTAATACTTCCATTGGTTGGACCTTTTGAAGCCACTTTGACTATAGAGTGGTCAATATTGACCTTGTGGCTCATGTCTTCATTCTTCAACACCAGCCATCTATAGTCTTTATTGTTTAATGTTATCTTGTTTCTATCAAAATAATTTTACCAATTGATGAAGTAAATAATTATTCAATATATATATAAATAAATGTATGTATATGCTCTATATATAATTAAATATATACTAGATGAATATGAATAAATTCATAAAGTTGTTGATAATATATAGTTAAGAAATTTACCGTCTTTTTTATCAAATTCATAATAACTAAGTTTTTGTTGACGAAGTATGATAAAGATAGATAATTTTATGTCATAAGTGAAGAAAAAAACTTTTACTGGATAAATGAATAAGAAAATTTTTATCCGTTAAATGTTTGTCAATAATTTATTTTAGTTATCCTTATTTTTATTAAAAAAATAATTGATATTTTAATATTAATACAATATTATTTTCATAATTTTGGCTTGCTGTACTTTTTCCCGGGAAAACGTGGAGCCCATACCAATTAACTTTAGTGGTTGTTTATAGGTACAATATAGGTGATTTTCACAATTTATTATAAACTGATAATTTTTTAATACAATTTTTCATTTAAAAAATCCAAACTTAAATATTTTTTATAACATATTATCTTATCAGTATAATTTAATATTTCTATATTTGAATGCTTTTTCAATTTGTCATTGGTTAATTTTATAAAGTTCAAACATTAACATTTAATTCTATAAAGTTTAAATTTATGAATGAAATAATAAATTTAATATTTTATTATAAGACAAAGACAATGGAGTCAATACATCAATGATACATAGCACTAAATCACATACTTAATGGAAAAACTTATATTTAGCCGAGAGTTTATGTACCAAACTTTGCGTAGATCATGGTACTCGCTTTCATTCGTTCCGGACCATGGTTTTTCATTTGATGTGTCAACTCGACAATAAATTTCCCAAAACTTCCGGTCAAAATCCGAGTTTTGAATAAATAATTATATAGTGCAAAATCTGGGTGCTTTCAATCCACCGAATCAAACTACTACAATTCATCTTAAAGATAACCTTTAATAAAAAATAACACTATAACAAATGTTGTACTTTTAGATCACAATTTTTCCTTTTTTATTCTTTTAAATCACAATTTCTTATTCACGCGGTTTATATATAATGACTATTTTCATCGATAGATACGACTCATTCACAACAGAAAGTGTCAGATACGGATTCCAGTTAAGCTTTCCTGGCACATATATGTCTGGACTTTAAACACGTCACCTCATAGGAATTTTTCCCTTTTACTACTTTTCATTGACCAAGACTTTCTGTAAAGAAATTTTGATTTATGACCTCTAACGTTTGTTATCATAATATCCTTATATATTTTCCTTTTCTTTGATGAAACGATTTAACACGTAATTTAGTTATTGTTGGTAGGATTTTGTCGTGCATTTAATTTTGAAGTCTGAATGTAATCGTATTCGATTTTGCACATACCAAATTAAATGGTATGTATAACATTAGTATATGGTGACAGAATATTTTCGTATTATTTATATAGTTTTAACACATAATTATCATAAAAACAATGTTGGTTGATGTCATAAATAAATAAATTCTTATTTACACATTTTAAATTCCACCAACAAGGTTTTTACAATTTTTTAAAATAGAAAGTTAAAATTCAATAAACTAAATTTTATTTCAATAAATGCTTTATTTTAAAGATTTAAATATTAATTACATTACCAATTTTATTATGAAAAATTATATAAGATAATAACAGTTTAATATTATTGGTAGAAAAGTTAGAGATAAGATGCACCAGGTCAATCTCTTAAAAAAACGCAATCCATGGGAGAGTATGAGATTAAAAGATATCAACGGTTTAAATTTACTTCTTACGATTCTCGTTGTTAGCGTAACTTCCCACACGATTCTTTGCATGTACATAAGCGCGCGCACACACACACACACACACACACATATACACACATATATAAGGCCATCCGCAGCCCAGCGGTTTGGCTCACGGTGCAGCCCCCATACCGGCGGTAACACCGCCGAGGTGTACCGGTATGGGGCCGGTATGGGGTGCGAGCGGTGAGCCTTCACCGTTCAACAAAAATTCTCTTAACACACACACACATATATACATACAATGTGTATATATATAAAGTAATATTTTAGTATTAAATATATATAGGTGGTATGAGTGGTACGGGTGTGGGTGAATGGTATGGTAATGGTAAGGTAGTGGTAAAGCTGATGTGGCGCTGAGGTGGTAGCCTATACAGGTGGTATGGGTGGTATGGCTGTGGATGGCCTAAGATCCAGTTCAAGGGGAAACCTCAAATAAATGAAAAACAGAAGAACACATCATCAACCATTAGATTCGTTGATCCAACAGATGTGATTAAAGATGTTATTATAACAACATTGTAAAATCTTGGTATCACCGGTCTCACGAAAATAGTTTTTTAAATAGATACTATTCGCTTATGATTTTCTTTATTGGTTCACAAATGAAATTCTCTCTCTCTTTCTCTCTCTCTCTCTCTCTCTCTCTCTATATATATATATATATATATATAGGTAGGTTCATACGAGAACACTACCATTTTAAGAAGAAAAAAAATTAAGAATTTTATTTATGTACAAAATCATATATGATTTACATAGGAAAATCCACGTACAAAAAACCTGTACAAAATCATATATGATTAATAACGTACGCGACTTACCCGCGACTTTAAGTGGCGTGGAAGTCGCCCACACGTCAGTACAAAATCATATAGAAAAAATACGCAAAAACAAATTCTTGAAAAGCTAGCGTGTACGATTTAAGATGATCAAATAGTTTGTACGATTTATATTATAATTATAGTTTAAACGTGCCCAAAAAGGCGAAAACCCAATACTTGTGTTCACAATACCTAAAAATTGGTCCGATTATAACAAGATTTTGACTATAAGTATAAACCCTAATTTGAGTCTAGGACCACAATTTGAGTAAACATACTTTTAGGTCGAACTTCCAACCATCTTCAACTTCCTAATTCTTTTTAATTCACGATATATTTTCTTATAAATTCAAGTAATTTATTAGTAAGAATTTTATTCATCTTTTTTTTATTTATTAAAAGTGATAAACTATATGTTATATCTATTAAGATTTTGACTCTTCGAGTTACCATGCTCTTAAGCTTTTTAATGGATGACATTTTGGTCAATTAGACTCCGGTCATTTTATTCTTAATTAATGTTATATGTTAATAAATCTACTTGTATTAAATTAATAAAATGATTGGTATGACTTTCCATATATTAAAATATAGTTAATAATGTTGTGTTTAAATACTTGGAATTGATCAACTCTAGTTACGTTCTTCGTTTACGAATATTAGACTTTATTTAACATCAGTATCAAATTAGATCAACTTGGTTTTTATACACAGACATATATATGTAAGGGTAGGTTTAAACGAAAACTTAAATTTAATTGTGAACATGAGGATAACCGGTAGTGCAACACGTGTCATATTCGGCTCCTATTCGATCTGAGTAATAAATGATTATTCAGACTAAATATTATGCATTATTTATGATGAATAATACAATATTCAAACTGAATAATACCGAATCATATTATCCACTTTGAATGTTGTATTATTTAGACTAAATATGTCACGTGACACATTTTCGGGTGTCCTTACATTTACAATTATTTGAGTTTTCATTTGATTTTTGTCCCTCTCTCTCTATACACACACATATATATGTATATGAAATCAATTTCTTCTCTGATGAATCAAAAAAGTTATGACACTGAAACGTTTCATGAATTATTTCATGTAGATACTTTCATCAATTACATAAAATAAATCCATAAAACAATTTCATCTTTTTAGAATGTTTCCCGAACATATAATGCATATAGCATCCCCTTTCTTAATTTATATCAACATCTCAACAGGTTTTCTAAAACGAAAAGTATTAAATTTCTTTTTTCTATATTACTTTAACAGTTCTCTGTCTCATTATTTAAAATAGAAAAACATAAAAAAAAAATTCAAAAAATAAATTATTCTCTCCAACATTCTAGTGAGGAAAGAAACATGTTAGTTATTATATTATACCAATAAGATTAATTTGTTAGTTTTTTTCTTTAAATGTAACCGTAATAATTAAAATCACAAAGCATTTTAATAATATAATTAAATTAAAAATCATCTAAAATAACATCACAAAGCATTTTAATATTTGAATTGACCATAAGGCTACACGCACCGGCCTTGCCGGGCTCTAGCGGGTAAGCCCGCCGGCTTCAAAAAAGCCCGGCGGGTTGGGTGCAACATATATGTAGCCGGCGGGCTGGCGGCTTTGGCGGTGGCATGAAGCCGCTGTGTTTGTGTGTGTGTTGTGTGTGAGAGGGTTGGGTGTGGGTTGTAGAGGGTTATGGGAGGGTAGAAAGAGGGTTGGGAAAAAGCTGATGTGTCAGCTGATGTGGCTTAAAAAAAGTGAGTGGGTTGGGAGGGTTGGGTGTGGGTAGCCAAAAGCTAGTTTAGACCGATATCCAATGAACTCAATTGTCATATCAGTTTTTCACTATCTTACTCAAATCAATCAAATCCAACCAAATCCATTCATAATGGTTTACTCAATTTTACCCACACATTAAATAATAAATAAAAAGAAGAAAAAAGAAAATAAGAGAAAGAAAGAAGAGAGAGATAGAGAGAAAGAAGAGAGAGTGAGGGGGTGGGATGGCGAATGGGGGGTAATGGAACCCGATGACACCACAATAGTGTTATCGATGGACACAATCAAGCCGATGGTCAACCTGAAGCCATCGGCTTTTCCATTGTGCACGGTTTTAGGTCATCCTTAATCGTACCCCTCATACCCCTCATACATGTTAGGGGTGTGCACGGTTCGGTTTGGTTCGGTTTTGGGGTAAAACCGAAACCAAACCGAAATTTTCGGTTTTTGAAAAACCAAAACCAATCGGTTTTTTGGTTTTCGGTTTTCGGTTTTTAGTTCGTTTTCGGTTTTTGATTCGGTTTTTGGTTTTTGATTCTGTTTTGGGTTTTTGGTTAAACCAAAACCCAAAATCCAATTACGAATCTAATATGATTTAGACGTATGTTTGTATGAATCAGAACAAGATTTTAGAAAGTGAAACAGATTTGCATTATGTGAAACTGATCGCTGCTATCTGAAAGCTGGAAATCCATGGTAGATCGAAAATTTCATGAAGCAAGTGGCATACAAAGGATGACGCAACTCTATGAATGAATTGAATACAGATAATTATATTGGACGTTACATAGGGCATTAGGGTTAAAAGAAGATTATGACACACCTTTGGTCCGATGTTGAATAAGAAGAAGCCAAGTTAATCGGCTGAGGTGGGGGCTGCCGCCGGTGGTGGTTGAGATGGTGGTTGCCGTCGAATTTTTGTGACTCGAAGAAGAAGAAGTCGTGACTACTGACTCGTGAAGAAGAGAAGTGAAGAAGCGGCTATCTAGAAAATATTAGAAAACTAGGGTTTAGATGGTTCGGTTCGGTTTTTCTATGCGGTTCGGTTCGGTTTTTATGGTTCGGTTCTTAAGGGTAAAACCGAACCAAACCGAAATTTTTGGTTTTTGAAAAATTCAGAACCAAAACCAATGGTTTTTGTTCGGTTTGGTTTTTTCGGTTTTCGGTTTGGTTTTGGTTTTTCCTGCTCACCCCTAATACATGTTGTCACTTCAGCGCCACATCAACTTTACAAACACCTTACCAACACTATACCATATCATCCTTAACCGTACCCCTCATACCTTCTCTAATTAATTGATTAAAAAAAGGAAAAAAGGTAGAGGGAGAAAGAAGAGAGAGATAGAGAGAAAGGTGGGGTGGGGTGGGGTAGGGTGGGGTGGGTTGTCGATTGCTTCCATCGGCATGGGGGTACCGATCCTTAACATTGCCGGTGTCATACCCCTTACCCACAATGGTGTTACCCCTCGTACCGGATCGGTACCATCCCCCGGTACCGTTTAAAATATGAGTTAGAATAGTTTTTTTTTTTTTTGGGTGCAACACAGAATATAATATTATAATTGAAATTAAATTCCAAAAGTTATAAATTGGAAAAAATGGTGGGAACAGGGAGAGACAGGCAAAGACTATCTGAGGCAGCCACCGTCTGAGTCTGACTGACTGACCATTTCTCCAATTCATCCACGCATTCAAACAAAAAATAAAATTCAATAAATTGAAATTTTTCAAACAACAATTTGCCCAATTTTTTCTCCATTCATCGAATCAAATTCTTTCAAAATTCACGATTTCACCTCAAGCAATTCAACTGATCATCGGCGTTTCTAGCTTCGCTATGATATAAAAGGTAATTTCTGGAAATTTTCTATATTTTTTTGAATTTTTTGTAGATTTTTTTGAATTTTTTGTAGAATTGTTGTTGTTAACAAGTTGTTTCAGTTACTGATTATGGATCTGAGCTTGAATTTGCTTCGATGAGTTGCATTTTTTTTTGGAATTTCGGTGTTTTTGTTGTATTTTTTTTGTTGATTGACTTGATTTTAGGTTTCTAGTATGTTCTATATTGTTATTGTTGTTGTTTACAAGTTGTTTCAGTTATTGATTGTGGATCTGAGCTTGAATTTTGCTTTGATGAGTTGCATTTTTGTAGAATTTCGGTGTTTTGTTTTGTGTTTTTGTTGATTGAGTTGATTCTAGGTTAGGTTTAGAACGATTAAGCGTGAAAAAGTGCGTTGAGTGCTTGATTTTGTAGAATTTTAGTGATTTGGTTTAATTTTCTGTTGATTGAGTTCATTCTGGTTTAGGTTTTGAAAAATTAAGCGTGAAAAAGTGTGTTTGAGTGCTTGATTTTGTAGAATTTTAGTGTTTTGCTTTAATTTTCTGTTGATTGATTTGATTCTAGTTTAGATTTTGGACGATTAACTGATTAAGCGTGAAAAAGTGCGTTTGAATGCTTGATTTTGTAGAATTTTAGTGATTTCGTTTAATTTTCTGTTGATTGAGTTGATTCTAGTTTAGATTTTGAACGATTAAGCGTGAAAAAGTGCGTTTGAGTGCTTGATTTTGTGTTTGAGCATTTAGAAACTTATTAAGATTATATGTTAGATTGAAAGAGAATATGCTAATCACCGATTAGGTATCGTCTTAATTCTCCGTTTGATTTCGCTAAAAAGAGCTTCGTGGAATTTAGTCTGCCACAAAGCTAGAATTCTCACGAAAAAAAAAAAGAGAGAGAGATGAAAGAGAAGTACTATGTTGCCAGCCTGTGATTTTGGATGACTTCGTGATTTTTGTTACTTTGAACAGATAGTCCTTTTGTAGAACTAGGAACAACTTCTACTGCATGAGGTACAAGTGATGTGTACCTACTTTTCTGGGGAATAGTGGTTTACATTTATCCATGAACATGGGCATCCATTTTTAGCTGGCTGAATGACTGGCTGGCTGCTACAGTATGTAAATTAGGTAAAGGGAGGCTAATTGCATCACCCATGATTATTACTATTGCACCAATACATGCTAAGTTTCTCCTCACTCAAGTTAACATTTTACATTGCTAATGTTCATAATGACTTGATTTTGACATCCATAGGGGAGGTGCAAATAGCGTTCCCCTTATTGTTCGATGTTTAGTGTCAATCATCTTTTTTGTTTTACGAGTGATTGACTTTTTGCACAACATTATAACTCTTCATTGCAAGCAAACATTTTCTAGAAACCCTTGACCAAAAAAAGGAACTTTTCAGTTTCCAAAAAATAAGCTATGTTGGATAAAATGTACCTTTCACTATGGTTTTTTTTGCATTAATCGCCCTTTCTTGCAAACTATAAAGCTCTTTTACCATTTATACTAGTACGTTGATCACGTAGTAAGAAAAAGCCAAACATGATGGTTTAAAAGGTCAAGGCCTAGTTTTTCCGGGGTCCTTAATTTTGTTAAGATCATGTAATCATAGTGAATGGTTCTTAATTATGAATGGCTGAATGCCAATGCCCACTAAATTTTCAATCTTTCATGGAGTAGTTGTCTTGATATTGATTGTGATTTATGAAAAGAAGGTTTATGTTTGGATAACTTGATAACCTTTTAGGCCAACAATGAGCAATTTATCTGATGTTGATATGTTTTATGGGTACAAGGTTGAGCTTCAGACAGATAAGCGTTTCTGAATCAAATGGTCATGGGTTGTAGCTGCTTCGGTACCTCACATGTGAAAAAGCAAGAGACAAGTGTCCAGAGGGAATTGGAAGGTAGGGACTTATATTGCTATTTTCTTCCTAAACAATTCTTTTAGCCAGTTAAAAAAATCGAACTCAGGATCCGTCGTTAAGGGCCTATTTGCTAGCAGCTTAATGAGCTTAATGCGACTCACAACTTATACGTTTAGCTATGCATGACTGTTTGGTAGTGGCTCAATGATATAGAAAGCGGCTTTTCCAGTAAGGTGTCGTTGTTTTTTAAGAGGTCTGAAGTCTAAGTCTGATTTCACATCTAAAAAATAAGAGCTGGATGATGAAGCTCTTAAAATTCAGAGGACGGTAAGAGATGTTCAGACCTTTTCTTTAAAATAAAACAAACAGTCTTTAATTCTGGAAACCTCTTATATTCAGATTTAAGAGGTTTTACAAGGTCTTTTTTTACAAACAAACTGCCCCTAAGCTTCTAGGGGGAGCTTTATGCATAAAGCCAAGTTTTTTCCGAACATATCCCATCCAATCTATACAGACAGATTAATGCACACAAACAACTTTATTTATTTGGGACTTAATGGAAAACCAACCAAGCAACCCCTAAGGTAGCAACGGACAAGTGATAGGCCTTGCGTTCAATACATCGACCATTTTCCTTACAATTGTCTCCATCTGCAACATCACATATGGTTGGATTGCTCTAATAAAGCATACACAACTTGTCTTCCGTTCCTTTTTTGGCATCCGACTTATTCTTTTTGACATTTTTAGTAGACTCGTATCAGAAACTTGTAAGGCTGATCTTAAGTTTTTGCACAGGTCATTCTCTTGATAAAATAAGGAATTTTTCATATAAGGAGTTACGACTAGCTACAGATGACTTTGATAAAAGTACCAAGATAGGCCGAGGAGGTTTTGGAGTGGTTTACAAGGTACTCATTCCTAATATAGTTCTCCTTTAACTAATGTATTCATAGACTGCTTGGTTACTTTTTATAAGTTGTTTGTCTAAATTTCACAAAAGGTACTAGTAGAATTTGACCTTCAAAATTCCATCATTTTCAATACAATCCGTTATGGACAATAAACCAGCAAAAGAAGTTATGAATGCTGTTTATGTGTTGCACTGCTGCATGTGAGCAATTGAGGGAGGTGCTAGGGAAAACCAAAAAAATGAAAAACTGAGGAACCCTCTTAACCGTTAATGTGAACTGTTATGCACATGTGCATACAAGTAATTGAAGTTGTTTTTTGATTTTTATTCACGTGCGCATTATGCACATATGCATGTTACAAATTACTTGTATGCACGTGTCCATACCGTCCAGATGCACGGTTACCAGGGTGTTCCTCAGTTTTTCATTTTTTTGCGGTTTTTTCCATGAACCTGACCCGTGTGCAGTTATTACTAGGTTGATGATGGCACCAATGAACATTGCCCATAACGCTTCCACGACAAAAACTTCTTAAGCTCAAATGACACATTCTCTCAGTTATGAAATGTATCCAGGTCTTATCATTATAGTTCATAATTGGTGAAAGACTAATATCGTTTCATTTTGGGGGTAAAGATCCAACTTATGATCACATTGAATCAGTATCACAATTATGTTTCAGATATGAAAGTTTTGTGATTTCTGAAGCATTGCTATTTCTTGCTCTGTCAAACTTATGCGCTACCAAAATTTTAGGGAATCCTCAAGGACGGAACGCAAGTAGCTGTAAAGGCGCTTTGTGCAGAATCAAAGCAGGGGGTTCGTGAATTTTTAACGGAGATCAATACAATATCAAACGTCAGACATCCGAACCTAGTCGAGTTGATTGGGTGTTGTGTTGAAGGAAGTCATCGTATTTTAGTCTATGAATTTTTAGAGAATAACAGCCTTGACCATGCACTATTAGGTAAGCTGGAAAGCTAAAGCATGTTTTTTAAACTAGTTGCTTGTTTTTGGTCGACTACTAATGTAACCCCACATTGGTTGGGGAGGGGAATGAACGTTGCCTTATAAGGACTTGAAACCTCCTCCGCCAGACGCTTTTGAGGACCGTGACTCCAGGTGTGGACAAAGCGGACAATATCTGGCACAATTGTCAGTAGCGAATAGCGATATATAGCGATAGCTTACTGCTATGCTATGTAGCGAATAGCGATAAATAGAGACCGCTATTTAATAGTTAGCAATAGTCTTCTAAAAGATAAATTATATATTTATATATCAATATATTATCTTAAAGTCTTAAACTATTATATATATTAGAGAACAAAACGTAATACTAAGTGTTTTAAGTCTTAAACTATTATGTATATTAAAAAACAAAATATAATTGGTAAAACCCTAGTATTTATCGAAGTACAAAAAAATAAACAAATAATTACGAAAATAACATCGCTATCGCTATTTTGCGCTATTTATCGCTATTGACAATAGTGATATCTGGT
Source organism: Centaurea solstitialis (assembly GCA_030169165.1). NCBI lineage: Eukaryota > Viridiplantae > Streptophyta > Magnoliopsida > Asterales > Asteraceae > Centaurea > Centaurea solstitialis. Next base: position 47,914,584 of record CM058040.1, read on the forward strand.
ATGGTTGGCCTGTGATGATGTTACAGATGGTATCAGAGCAGGAACCTCCTGTAGCGGACGCCTTGTAAAACCGTGAGTCCAAGTGTGTGGACAAAACAGACAATATCTGGTACGTTGGCCTATGTTACAACTAAGCATGCTATGACTTGCTTACAGGTAAAAAAACCAAATCTTTAGAGCTTGATTGGAAACGAAGATCTGAGATTTGCATTGGTACAGCACGAGGTCTTGCATATCTTCATGAAGAACTTCAACCGCATATTGTGCATAGAGACATTAAAGCTAGTAATATACTTCTCGACAAGGACTTCAAACCAAAAATTGGAGATTTTGGGTTAGCGAAACTTTTCCCAGATAGCATCACTCATATTAGCACGAAGATAGCAGGAACAACGTAAGTTTGTTTTACTATATCCTTGTGTGTATTTGTTACCAAGATTTGTTTTTACCCAATATGAGTAATTTTTCAAACCATAGTTCTTGACTTCTTGTATGTTTGTTGCAAATGGATAGTTGTTTCTGCAAAATACCAACGGACACTATACTTTGGAAGAATAAACAATCTAGTATATAGTTTGCTCATGATCGTTTATTCTTGCAAAATGTAGGTTTTCTTTTTCTTGTAGTTTTGCAAAAACGATGGTTTCTTTGCATAAGAAAAACAAGTTTGTTGGAGAAGTTAATAACTCTAACCAAATCCATCCTACTTGTACTTTAGTTTTGTCCAAAATAGCTCAATCTTGCAAAAATGCAAAAAGAACAGAACATTTTGCAAAAATAGGATTTTTTGGACAAAGTGTGCCGAGTATGGCAGTTTCATTTACATCTATGTTTCTTATTTTGTGATCACTACGGGTAGATTTTCTTCTTATGGCATGAATTTTGCTTGTTCTTTTGATTTAGTGGCTATTTGGCTCCTGAATACGTATTGGGTGGCCAGTTGACATTAAAAGCCGACGTTTATAGCTTTGGGGTCCTCATTCTTGAGACGATAAGTGGCAGAAGCAGTTCAGCAGCAAGCTGGGGTTCAATGCCAAAAGTTCTATTGGAATGGGTTAGTCATTTCCTTCTTTACTTCGGTTTTATTGCATTTAGCCTTTTGTATAAACCATACACGAGAAATCCATTGAAAAACATACAAGACCGACAAATAGTATTCTTTAACATAAAGAGATACAAAGATGAATAAATAATATTCTTTAACATAAAGAATACTATTTATGCATAAAGAATACATTATAACATCATGGCGCCCGTGGTCCAAAAAATAAAGAGTTCCAATGCATCACATTCCGATTGCGTGATTAAAAATGGTCTTAGAAATAAAAAATAAACCTCAAACTAAATTGGACTGTGAGTTGTGACAATTATTACATAAGTTAACAATATTTCTAAATATATGCTATGTACAAAATTACAAAATATAAATAATAATCACATAAATTAACAATTATTCCAAATACATATTACATATATTAACAATTATTCTACATGCATAAGAACACGCGCACCCTCAAATACATATGTGTGTGTAGTTATAGACGGAGGTTCAAGGGAAAACCTCAAAGAAATGAAAATTTGTGGGTGTTTGTCAGTTTTCTCTTTTTGAGGTTTTCCTATGAACCTGACGCTATAGTTATATACATGTTACATATAAAATATGCGGTGCGGATTGGTAAAAATGCAAACCGCGAAACACACCACGGAAGTTCTAAACCGCACTGCGGTTTCAAGAATACCCTTAAAAGAACCAAACCCGCTAAAAGTTGACATATCTCCTTCACCTTCCACAGGCATGGGAGCTCTACGGAGAAGGGAAACTTCTAGAACTTGTGGACCCCGACCTTAAAACCTACTCGGAGGATGAAGTCATCAAGTACATAAAAGTCGCCTTCTTCTGCACCCAAGCCACCGCCAACCGCCGCCCCATGATGAGCCAAGTCGTCGACATGCTCTCGAGAAACATCCGACTCAACGAAAAAGAACTAACGCCCCCAGGTTTCTTCCAAGATTCTAACGACAACAAAAAGGTATCTGACGCTTCCACAAGTCGTCAAATAAGTTCTTTTCCTACCACCATAACACAAGTAACCCCTAGATGAATATATACATACATATATATATATATATATATATGTATATGTATGGCATAATGATTCATGACCATGGGTACGTTAGAGATACTAGATTGGGGAGTTTCATCTTGTTAGGATCGATAATCACAAAATTCCCATGGAGAAAAAGCTTATTTTTATGCTGCAAAGGGCATCGTTAAGATTTTATTATTTTTTGAAGTGTGTTTCTATAATAGTTACAAAAGATGAAAGGTTGATGATACCATTTATGAGCCAAAATTCATTTAGAAACCAGATAAGATGGGATAACTGTCTTAACTGTCATTTTGTAGCAGATGGCTGAAGTGAGACCGTAGATCGGTTACGATCCGAGTTGGGCTCGTATCCAACATGTCTGTTTCTATTTTCATAGAAACGACATTACGAGTTGAGAAAGAGAGATGGCATATAGGTCGAAAGTGAACATATTGCAAAATGTTTGTATATGTCGACACTTGATTTAAAATTATTGAGTTGATAGTAGGAGTTCATATGGTATGCACAAAAGTTGCTATTTTTAATCTCTTTTTGAAATATATATATATATATATAGGGGTGGGTTCAAATGTGAACCAATATTTGGTTGTGAACATAAGGACAAATCTAGGCCCTTGGATCAATTTTCGCTCATTAAATCAAAGGCATTTGGACGCGGTGGCATTTTTGAAATTATGATGAAAACTGTGTCCTTGGCTCCAATTAAATAAAGCTTGTAGGGGTAAAAGGGTAAAAAAAAGATGGGTCAAATCACAACTTCTTCCCCAAGAAAAACCTGCAAAAACACTCTCTCCACAATTAATCTTTCATTGTAATTGTACGACTTCCATATCTTTTCACCAACAATTTTCTCTCTCTCTAGAAAACTTCCTTCAAAGAAACACCTCTATGTCTCTCTCAAAGAAACTTCCATTGTTGAATAGATCCATCTGAGGTAATATATCTGCAACAATTTCTCTCACTAATAACCCTTAGATGAAGAAAACCTCCATTGTCGACGATTGTTTGAAGCATTCTTGAAGGATAAAAATGTTTGAATCGCACAAAGATACAATGGATGATCTTCAAATCGCAAAGAGCATTGTAATAAGTAAGTTTTATTGAATAAAATCATCAAATTTTGAATAGTTAGGGTTTCATTCGAGTTTTATTGAAATTTTATGGTTTGTGTTCTTAAGACTTTTTTATCAGATCTGGTTAGTTGGATTCGTTTTTTGTGATTGTTGTTTTTTAAAAGTTGTTTGTAATCATAATTAGTGCAACATATTTGAAATTTAACAACTTTTGTGATGATTTTGGGAAATCGTTGTTTAAAAATTGAAAATTTATGGTTTGTGTTCATGAGTGTTCATCATATGTTCTTGAACAAAAAGTTAATAAATATGAGTTTTAAGTATTTTGGTAGTTGAACTGAGATTACTAGTTATTCAGACTGGATAACACTAAGTATGCTTATTATTCACTTTGAAATAACATACTACATGTAAACTTGTTATTTAGTCTGAATAATAAGTGTTGTTATTTAATATACATAAGAAACAACTTAAATATGATATTTGTATTAAGGTTAATTATTATTCAGACTGCATAACACTACGTAGCCTTGTTATTCAAACTGAATAATACATCTAGACTTGTTATTTAGATTGAATAATACAACTAGGCTTGTTATTAAGTCTGAATAATCAGTCTACTTGTTATTCAGTCTGAATAATAAGCCTACTTGTTAAAGTCCATTTGTTATTCAAACTGAATAACAAGTCTACTTTAACAAATCTACTTGTTATTCAGACTGAACAACAAGTAGAAAATGAATATTGATTAATCTTATTCAAAGTGAATAATATCAAGGAATAGTATTATTCACTATGAATTAAAATATATCATTTTAAAGTTAATATAGTTTGATTGATGTTTGAATCACTTTATTTAGTTTACTAATTGAAAAGGTAATCAGGAACTTGTCAAATTTTGATCAAGATTTGGAAGAGTTGTACACAAGCAAGGCGGAGCTAAAATTCAAAATGAATTAAGCACTAAAGATGTATCCAACTGACATATCATTGATAGATTGGAAAGAAGGCTATCAAAAGTTGGTTTTATGTTGGTGAAGAAGAATTGAACAATTAGTATATGGTTTTTAAATAATTGATTTTAGTTGGTTTAAGGTATATGTATGTTTATTACATGATGTACAATTTTGATTAATTAGTAAATGTATATTCATGTTTGTATACTGATCTGAAGATTAATTTTAGCACATAATATAGTTGTGAATAATATTACTTTGTACTCAAGCTGACTAAATAAAATTGTTTTTTAATCTAACTTTGAATATTGTATATTATCAAAGTGAATGTAACTTGCAGTAATGAGAATGCAAAGAATATTAACTAAAAAATGATTTTTGTCTTTTGTATGATTCAGTATGAATAATCATGTATTATTCACTCCGAATAATTATTTAGAATGAATACAACTTGAATATAACTTGTCTTTTTATTCACTCTAAATAACATACAATATTCAGAGTGAATAACAAGTAATTCCATACAACATTTTTATTAAAGTTACATTTGCCGTTTTATTCAATTTGAATATAAAGTTTTATTTATAGTGAATAACAAGTCATTCCAATCAACACTTCTATTAAGCTTACATACATGGTTTTATTTAGTCTTAATATACAGTTTTATTTAGAGTGAATAACAAGTTATTTCAATTAACATTTCTATTAAGCTTACATACATAGTTTTATTCAGTCTGAATATACATTTCTATTTTTTTTCTTGGATGAATCCAAAGTATTTGTTTGGACTGAATCCAGAAAACCAGCTCTATTGCATACAACATACCTCAAAACAATATCTAACAATACATTCATCTTCACACAAGATAACTTAACATCAAATCTTACTCTAGATGCATACTTCTTATACATTTCAATCCCTTTATCTAAAGACTCAAAAAGTTGGCCGACAACAGGTTTCAAATCATCTCCTACTCTAAAAATCCAAACCTTCAAACCATCCGCATAATCTACTTCAATACTTGAAGAACCAATTTCATCTCCACTATAAATTGATCTACAACACAAATAATAGCTAATCAGAATACAATATAAAGCAATTCATAATGAATACTAAATCATATACATATTATTTGGACTGAGTATGTTTGTTATTCTGACTGAATAACAAAGTGGATTTACTTGTAAATCTAAGTATCTTTGTTATTTATTATGAATAACTAGTATAACCTGAATAGCAACTAATTCCAATTAACATTTCTATTAAAGTTACATTAAAATTTTATTTAGTCCGAATATAAAAACTTTATTCAGAATGAATAACAAGTAATTTTAATCAACATTTCTAATAGGCTTAAATTTACAATTTTATTTAGTCTGAATATAAAAACTTTATTCAGGGTGAATAACAAGTAATTTCAATCAAAAAATCTAATAAGCTTAAATACATAGTTTTATTAAGTGAATATAAAGCTTTATTCAGAGTGAATAACAAGTAATTCCAATCAACATTTTTATTAAGCTTATATACACAGTTTTATTCAGTTTGAATAAACAAGCTTTATTCAGAGTGAATAACAAGTAATCCTAAGAAATCTTTTATTTTAATAATTCCATCTTCTTTTTCTTCAACAACATAGCTTCATCTTCAACAAATTTCATCTTCAAGAGTCCTATATCAATTTATCTTCATCTTCAAGAGCCAAATGGTGCCAAATTTTCACTTCTCTATGTTTTTTTATTCAAACACAAGGAAAAAATTAAATGCAACCAGAATAGATCTGAACTTAGATTTATTAACATTTGTTAAAAAACATATCATGAACACCCAAGAACACAAAAACCATAAAATTTCAATTTTCAAACAACGATTTTTGAAAATTATCAAGAAAATTGTTAAAATTCGAATATGTTGCTCTATTTATGATTACAAACAATTTTTGTAAAGCAACAATCACCAAATACGAATCCAACTAAACAGATCTGATGAAAAATCTCAAGAACACAAACCAAATAAATTCAATTTTCAAACAACGATTTTCTAAAATCATCATGAAAATTGTTAAAATTCGAATATGTTACACATATTATGATTACAAACAACTTTTGAAAAACAACAATCACCAAAAACAAATCCGATTAAACAAATCTGATGAAAAATTTGAAGAACACTATTTTCAAAACTCAGATTTTTGATTGAATTCGATGTAGATGCAAGAAACTTACAAGAATTCGAGAGATGAAGAAATCCACCATTCATGAAGGTCTTGATGTCAAAGATGGAAGGGAGATGCCATAGGTGGTGTGATTCCCTGGTGCGTTCAAACAGAGAGAAGGAGAGGACTTCTCAAATTAAGTTTAGATATGACATAAATACCCCTCAAGCCATTTATGAAAATTGGCTCAAATATGGCTAAGATCAATGGTCCAGATTTGTCCTCATGTTCACAATGAAAATGAGGTTCACATTTGAACTTTCCTCTATATATATATATATATATATATATATATAGGGGAAGGTATGTGGAAGGAAAAAGGCACATAATGCCTGCGCTTGGTTGTGGAAAATTGTTTTCATTTTCCCATAAAATGGACTTGAGTTTCATTTTTAGCTCTCTATGAAATTTTTAGAAAATGCATTTAGAAAATTTTAAAAAAATATACTAAAATTAGTTTTCCAATTTACATAGAAGTTAGAAAATAGATAAGTTCCATTTTCTTGGAGAACTTTTAAACTGAATGAACCAATTGTGATTTCTAAATGTTCATTTTCCTTGAAAATTTTTCTTAAAAAGACTTAAAAATTTTCTACAGCTTAAAATTTTTCATAAAACCTGAAAAGAAATTCATTTGAATATTGTGACCCTATGTTCACTTACGTACCTTTTTACCAATTTTTCAGGTATAAAAAATTCTGTGGAACCAATCTCAAAATTGTTTGTCGTGAAATTATCATCGATTGTAGTTGTAACCTTGAGGGTTGAATCTAATCTTTTGTGCAAATGTCATATAAAACATGTTTTTGTTCAACCACTTCTTTTTTTGAAGGATGTCATGGGGGTTATGTTTAGACTAATTTTGATAAATTATAGCTATAAGACATTAGTCCCTGATAATTCAGTTATCATAATTGTTGTGCTCGCTTGTAGTAAACAGATGGGATATTCCACCACACCCCTAGAGCCTTAACTGCTACGCCACAACTCGTGTGGTTTGTCCAACCACTTCTTTTTGGTGCGAGGAAGACGCTTATGTTATTGCGGCAATATATTATATACATATTAAAACTCTAAAACGAGACAAAAATAACACAGAATTTTCAAACCCCGTTCGACCTTTCACCAAAATGAAACCAATTGAAATTTTACGACTTTGTAGCCTTGTAAAACTTTCACCAAACTAATATTCGCAGCAAAAACGACAAAACAAGACAAGCGATCACATATTTCATTTTGCTCTTGATTTGTTCGTGTAACACCTTTTAGTTGTAAATTTCTTAAACACGTGTGTATGTTGCACATCATTCAACAAATCGATTACATGTCTTTTGCGCAACATCGTGGAAAAATGTACACTTAATTCCCAAATTGTCATTTTCTACCAATTCTCTTTCCTATTTCAAAACCCATTTATTGTAAATGCTTATTGACCCCAAAAAGCTAATTAAGTAGAAAATCCTATAAACAGAATGTTGCATCTAAAGTCCTTAAATATGGGGTATTGCATACTATTCACATCTATGGTTAATAGTAACAGAGACGATGCAAAGAGGCAGAGGTCAGATATATGATCAGATCCAATTCATAACGAGTTCACACCTACAATCATTAGTAACAGAGATAATAAAAAGAGACAGGGTTTACGATATGATCACATCCAATCCATACCATCTAAACTTACAGTTAGTAACAACAAAGGCGTTAGGAATTGACATATGATCATATCTGATACACGTCATCTAAATTTACGGTCGATAGCATGTTACAAAAAGACAAGTTTAATATGATCACATCCAATCGACACCATCTAGACTTATGGTCACTAATAACAAAGATGATACAAACAAACAAATGATATATGATCACATCAAATCCATACCATGTATGACTTATGGTGGATAAAAATAAAGAAAATATAGATGAAAAGAAGTTTGATATGATCACATCCAATGAGATGCTTACAGCCAATTCATAACCTCTAGACCAATGGTTAGATATGTTTTCCAGCTAATCATTCAAATACCAAGTAGACATTTTATTAAAGTTAAAACAATAATAAGATAATATTATAATTTTCATAAAAAACTAAACTGCTGCAATGCTTTTTCTAATTTGATTATTTAAATCTAAATCGAAAGAATTCTTAGTTGGGTAAACGCTTACATAAGAGTATTTATGGATTGGGTTGATACAGAGATAATCCAACCCAATTTTAGTGGTTTGAAAATTTCAATTCAACCTAACCCGTTTAGGTTGATCGGTTTGGTCAGCTTGTGTTTAAACAAATTAACAACATTTCTAATATAAATATAAAGAAAACTTCCGGTTGAAATACGATTAATCATTCAAAAGAATATATGAATTCATCAAACATTTAGTTATTACATATGACTTTAGAATTTTGTCCTCAAGTTCCATTGCTCATTGTTGTCGAGTCGTTTTTGGTACATATTAAAGAGAATAGAAATAATCTCAAACAAGTTGCTACAACTTTCATAGGGCTATAGGGTTGATCGGGTTACTTTGGGCCTAACCTAAATTCGACCGAAATGATTCATTTTGCCCCAATTTTGTATCTATTATAAGTCGGGTTACCTCAAGTTTGATTTTTTATTTATTTATTATTTTTTTTTTGCGTTATTTTGGCTTGGATCGATCTGGTTAGTCGGTTTTCTAAGCACCCCTACCAACAACAATTGCCGCCACCACTCACCACCACTTACTATATTAAGTAACAATCTCATCCATCAAAATAGATTGTTGACAAACGTCTTTTACCTACCACATGCTTACATGGTAAAATCAATATGGTAAGCGACACCCATGACTAATATATCAAATTTGGGATTGCTTATTTGAAACAATTTATGCTTTTAGCTTATGTAATAGTGTTCATCAACTTATGTGATCGTTAAATCACAGCTCCATAAAATGAATTAATTAATTATACCGGTACCAAAACGTAATAAGCTGATAAGTTGATATGTAAAATAACCAAAAGACTAAGACCATGATTTATACTCTCAAAGCTACTCAATGTCATATCAGCACCACATTAGCTTTTCTACTCCTTATCCAAAAGTACCCATTACATGTGTTATACCCAACCCAATTTACCCACATTTTTTAATTTATTAAAAAATTAATAGAGACAGAGAGAGAGTGAGAGAGAGAGAGAGAGAGAGAGAGAGAGGGGGGGGGGGGGGGGGGGGGGGAGGGGGGGGGGGGACCCGAAATTGGGTGTAATGGCATAGCCTTCAGGATAACTCATGGTCTAATAATTGTTTCAAACAAGTTAGAATGAAGTGACTTATAAGAAACTTCTTATAGAAACTTCTTATCAAGAGTGACAAAAAGCTATAAATATGTTCTTTTTCTTCCATCCAAGAGCTAAAAACTACTTATCACCGATGGCAAAACGAAATAAGTTAATAAGCAGTTTAAATACACAATCCCAAACACCCCCCAACTTACACCCCAAAAGATATCTGATAAGATATACCAGATAAGTGACACCCAATAAACACTCACCTGATAAGCTTTTAAACTACCTCAATTAAGAAATGAAGAATTAGCATCACAACCAATTTTACTGATAAAAATATACTTTCATGTGTCCTTAAAAAGGGAAAAAATTGAACCATGTCTAAAAACCATTAACATCATCATAAACAAAAGCAAAGACACAGCTCTTCACCACAGTAATAACAAACTTGAAACAACACCGTAAAACAGTTCTCCGAAAACACAACATATATCGTAGTTGATTATGACGATTAAATCCTCAAAACGGAAATTATACGAAACCGAAAACTAACCTAAAAATCTTTTATATCAGAGCGAGATTCAGGCGGCAGGCTGTTCAACCGGGGCAGCCAGAGCCTCGACACCACCGTTCGAGGCGGCAGCATCTTTAGCAGGTACGGCTTCGGCACTGGCGGCAGCGGCATCCTTTCCGTCTTTGGCAGCTACTTTATCGTCTTTGGCACCTTCCTTCCCGTCTTTGGCGGCAGCGGCAGGCGGTGGTGGTGGAGGGACCATGTGGGCAGGCGGTGTGTGTTTGAGCTTCACCAAGATGTGACGCAGCCTCGAGAGATCAGTGGGTTTCCCAGGTTTGGGTCCTTGGACGACGGTGATCGACGGTTTCTTGTCTTTGTCCTTTTTGCCCCTCTTTTCGATGTTGGGAACCTCACGAGGAATGAGCTCGGCTATGGCTTTCCAGTATTGTTTATCGGCTTCTTTGTGGAACGTTTCTTGTTTCGCTACGTACATCTATTTCAAACGGAAAAAAAGAAGTGTTTTAGAACGGGGTAAAATCACCGATTCATTGGCGGTTTTGCACGGTACCGCTCGTGAATCAGGCTATGTTTGGCAAACTAGCTGATAAGCTAGTTGTTTGCTTTTCAGCTAGTTGATGACTAAGCTGGCTGTTAGCTGATAAGCTAGTCATAAAAAACTAGCTGATAATTGGTTGATAAGCTACATGTTGGGTAAAAAAACTAGCTGTTAAAGCTAGTTGTTAGCTGACAAACTAGCTACTAAAGCTAGTTGTTAGCTGATAAACCAGTCACCAAAAACTAGCTGACAAATTGGTTGAGAAGCTAGTTGTCGTCTAAAAGGCTAGCTATGAAACTTAGCTTATGACAAATAAGCTGGTCATTGGCTGATAAACTAGTCAGGAGAACTAGATGATAATCAATTGATAAGCTATTTATTGGCTAGAAAGCTAGCTTTGGCTGATAAACTAAGTCATGGTTTGGTAAAGAAAACTAGCTAACAAGTCAGGTAGATAGTCAACATAAAACTAATGAAGAGAAAAATATAAGAGGGATTTAAGGGGTATACTTTATTACTAACAAGTCAAATAGGCCATATTAAAAACTTTGGCTAAAAAGAGAATAAGGAGCGTTTTACCCTTTAAGCACTTACCAATAAGAGTCGACACTTTAGCTTACTTTACCGGATGAAAAGTGCTTACCTGGTTAAGCGTTTAGTAAACGCCCCTAAGTCAACCATGCCCATCCCAATGTAACTAGCAACTACAAGCTAAAATTCTAGCCATTAAGACCGGTTTTTCATTCAGCCCATTTTGCCACCTATAGTTTTGACATTGTTTTGTGGTAAGCATTTTCTTTAGCATGATAGGATGTTCAACAAATTACCTTCTCGCCTTCTCTATTGGTGAGTTTGTTTGTCTCCATGTTTTTCAGCCTCTTTTCATGGAAAGCTCGTTTGAATTCTTCTCCTTCTTCAATGATCTGGCTTCGTAATTCCTTCTCTTTATTCTCCTTCTCCTCTAGTCGAATTGCATTCAGCCTGCACATAAGATTCATTAAAAATATCTGATTATTAATCAAATATATTAAAAAAATATCTTTGAGCAATGGCAAAAAGGGTGGCCGGCACAGGCCGGGTTCAATATCATCATGCAAACTATACTACGATCATATTGGCAATTATGTGGTTTTGAACTTAAGAAGTTGCCAAAAAGAACATGTTACATAGCAATTTTCATGGACAGAGGTGGTAGTCCCTCCGTCCCAAAATAAATGTCCACCTGTCTATTTAAGTTTGTTCCAAAATACTCTGTCCGTCCCAAGATAAATGTCACATTATTATTTTAGTTTGTCCCAAAATAAGTGTCCACTTTCAAAAGTAACGGTCTACTTTCCCATTCTATATGTGATGGAGAAATTTTCTCTCTATATAATCAAATATAATATTGTCCATTTGAATTAAAAGGTGTAATAACTATACATATCTAAAACTATGTGCAATTTTCATCGTGGACATTTATTCGGGATGGAAGAAGTAACACTTTAAAACTTAGATAGTTACAATTTACTAAATTTCCAATTTTATCCTTAATTGTGTTTGTGGCGCATGGATATAAAAGACTTGATGATATGCACAGAGAGAGAAAGAGAGAGATGAAAGTTGTCCTCTATATTAAGGGTAATATTGTCAACCAAATAATTGAAAAGTGTAATGATTATACATTTCTAAAACTATTCTTTTTCTTGTGGACATTTATTTGGACCGAGGGAATATCATTATTTCTGCCCAGTAATGTTGGAAACTAACACAAAATCTCAATGATATACAAGAACCTAGTTTGATTCCATCTTGTGGTGAAAGATATAACTTAAATTACAAAAGGAGGATATAAAACAATAGGAAGGTTCAAACAAGAACAATAACTAAATAAGAGAATAAGCAAACGGCCAAATCACGTACACTAACGGTCAACACAAGGGTGTGTGGGCAAAGTCACATGTATCACATGTGATTCGACCGTTAAAACTAATGACTAACACCAATACATGATTGATGCAAATCTTAGAAGTTTTGACTTCAACATTACTAATGATTCAGTGTTCTGGTTAATTCCCCCTCTTAAGCTTTAAAGCAAGTCAATTTCCAAATACATGTGCTTTGTCATAGACTTGTTAACTAAGCACTTTGGTCCTGTTTTGGTTTCCATCACTTGATTGCATCACACAATAGGTAACGTGGTGTGCAAACTTTCATTCACTCAAAAAAATACAAGAAGATTTAAGAAGAGCAAAACACCCTCAATGCATAAATAGAATAATTGATCAGTCCCAATAAGTCAAGATTTAAGAAGTCAATGTTGGTGAATGAGGTAACACAAGAAGGCTTAAGTGAGCACAAGATTAAGAGGCAAACATAGAAGATTCTCATGGCATATACAAGTTTGAAGTTGATAACAATAACCATATGAAGGAACGATCAAGCAAAAGAAAGGTTCAAACTTGGTCAAAGTAAAAGATGAAAATATAGATACTGATTCAGTTCCCGAGAAAATAAGCATATTTATTCTGTTATTCCAAAAGGCATAAGGTTCTAGCTTGAGACACTAGTATCCTCAACGAATTCTCAAGAAGGAAGAGAAATTATACACAACTGCAAGGGAATGAACGACTGCAATGCCCATAGATTCTTGTTCTTCAACGTGTTGAAATTTGAGTGTGTATTGGACAGAACCAGAAGAGGAAATGATGTGCATGATGCACCACAAGTCTAAGGCAGGTAAAAAATTTATTTATTCAGCAACTGGTTTTTCAATTGGGTAGAAAACTAAAATTTGGTGTAACTAAGGTCTGATTAATGATTAGAAATTAGAGTAGATTAGACTATTAAAACTACTTGGTTATTTTATTTCTTCGTTAAGAATGTGATCATGGTCTTCTAATAGTTTCTTGTTCTATGGTTAGTAGCAGGGCTTATTCTATTTATATAAAGAGCTGTGATCTCCAATATGAATCATAAATTATTGAAAAGAATTTTATAATTCAATGTATTCAAACCCTCTTTGATCATATATTAAATAATCATAGAAAACTTATTGTTTTTACTTAATGAAGAGAATATAAATCATTTTTTTCCCGTAGGCAACCAACTCTTACAAATCATACGAGGTTTTAATTAATAAAACTACATGAGAATAATTAGATAAAATACCTTCAACCTTTTCAACTGATAGTGAAAAGATACATAATGAGAATCTATGTTACATTATTTGCCTACACCTACTCAGAGTGTGCAACATAAAAATGAACTTTATTTGATGAAATTTCCAAGAAATATAACATATCAACAAGTCTTTTTTATAGGCTCTGGCTTTTGATACAATTATAATTTCGCAATTTAGTATATAGGCTCTGGCTTTTGATACAATTTTAATTTCTCAATTTAGTATATTTCAACTGTGACCACTAAGCACTCGAATGTTTTGATTTAAAACACACCCTACGAGCTACAACAGTTGCACTGACTTCTATAAGCATCACTAGATTTAGAAACTGAATTAAGTCAATTTTATTTTATTTTTGCATTATTCACACATCTTAATAAGGCATGTAGCAAGTAGTGTAAACTTATTTATTATTTAGTAGATCTTACCAAAATTTTAGCCGCCTTTCCTCTTCATTAACCACCATGTTCTATATGTTGTCTTTTACTTCTCATAATCTAAACTAACCTACTCAAAGAGTAAATTTGAGCAGGAAATAGAAGATCAAGCCAACACTTTACAGTGAGTACAGTTTTAGCCTCTTTATTTTACAAAAACTGTGGTTTTAGTCATCTGCACAAGTCCTTGTAGTTAATATAATTTCAATATAAGTTCTCATACCTTTTCCATTGTATCCTTTTCTTAACCTTTATATTGATGTATCAAAGAAATATAATTCATCATGATAAGCACCACTGTTTATTTTGTTTTTTAAGCTTAGTTGATACAACTGACGGGTCGTCAAAATAGCTTTGATGCCCAAATTTTTCATTAAATAATGGATGCAATATTAAGTTATTAACAGAAGATGATCAAGTATTTCTTTCTTTTCCCTGGGAGAACTTATTATCTTCTTCATCTAATTGAGTTCTTTTTATGTTCCAAATAGATTAGAACCTTGAGATTTTTTACTTGGTTTGAAGTTTAGGTAATTTGAGAGTTCCTACAACATCGAGATCAAGATCGCCAACACATTCAATATTCGTTTATCTTTCAAATAGATTATATGAACTCCTCAGACCTAAATGTAACGCTGCTATTGTATGATCTATGAACATATAATACATTATGTACCTAGGTTATACGATTTCCACATACTTGCGATGAATCTAGTTCTCTATTCCATTCATTTGCCAAACCTACACTAAAAACTCCCCATCCAATACTACACAAAATAGATCACATAAAACATTTCCTGCCTAAAACCTAACAACCGTCGACGGTTTACACGATATCACTACGAAATGAAACCTAGATCTAGCTCAAGCAGGTTTAGTAACGAAGTTCCGTTCAGATCCAGTTCAATTATAGCTCAACAAAGCAAATACTAATAAGATCTACAACAAATCGCAACTGAAAAAAACCTAACATAATCATTATAACAAAAAAATGCACCAAATTCAATGATCTGAAATGATAAAATGATTATTATAAACAGCAAATACTATAAGATCTATCACAAATCGCAACTAAAAAAACCTAATCAAATCATTATAACAAAAAATGCACCAAATTCAGTGATCTGAAATGATAAAATGATTATCATAAAAGGCAAATACTATAAGATCTATAACAAATCGCAACTGAAAAACTACGATTAAATGATTATAAACAAAAAATGCACAAAAATCAGTGATCTGAATTCTGAAAACCTCACCTCCTCCATTCCCGAAGAGCAAATCCTTCCTCTCGCATCTCGCTAGGCGGCGGAAGCACCGGTCCATCGGAAGTAAACAATCCATCGGCATCGTCGTAGTCCTGGCTCACACCGTTAGAGATCGGGACCGAGGAAGAGTCAAACGGCGATGAAGCATCCGGATCCGGATTCGAACCGAATCCGAACGGATCTGGACTGTCTACGGACTGGTGAGGAAGATGGTCGCCGTCGGCAGGGAACTCGTACGCCGGAGTATCGGCGGTGGAGAAGGTGGAGTAGGAATCGTTGTTGTTGTTGTTGTCGAAGTAACCTTCATCGAATTGGCCGGAAGACGGAATCGTCGTCGATTCTTCGCCGTCGACGCTGAACGTATCAAACGACGACATCTCTTTGAACGAACTTTCTCTCTCTAGATTCTCTCTCTAAATTGATCTTTTCTTTCTCTCTCTAGATTTTCTCCTTTCTTCTTAGCTTGTGTTTCCATGGCTGCCGATTTATATAACTTTTTCTCGTTTTCTTTTCATTTTTCATTTTTGGCACAGAACTTTTGATATTTGCCACTTAAGTTCCAATGTCATTAATTCATAAAAGTTGCATTGTTTTTACACATTTTAACATAAGTTTAAGAGAAAATTTCACTTTTGGTCCCCAACGTATGTCAATTTCAACGGTTTTCGTCCCTCAACTTTGTTTTCTCATATCCGTCCCTCACGTTTGTTAGTTTTCAACATATTTCGTCCCTAATCTTAACGGCCGTTAACTTTTTTCGTTAGCTTCACTTTAATGAAAGGTATTTTAGTCATTTTATGTATTTTCTTGTTTTTGTAAATTCCATCAAACTTTAGGGACTTGGTTAGTATTTCTCTATATATTATATAGATATACAGACATTATACACACAGATACACAATGACACAAACCTCAGCCATCAACGGCCTCTTCGTCGGCCATCTCCAACATCTGACCGCCTCAATGTCGGTCATCCCTACCGTGTCCTCTCTTCTTCTTTCTTCATCAGTAGCATGGATGGTCCCTGGAAAATCCGACGAGCAAAACCCAAAGGCTTCCTCCATTGTTACATCTCCATCGCTAAAAGTGACACACAACGCACACGAGAGGTTTAAAGGGTTGTTCAAAGACTAATAGAGGTTCAAGGTTCAGTAAAGTTTATGGTTTTGGGTTTTAGTTTTGATTTTGATTTTTGAATGTAGCCGACGATTGATTAGTCGACTGCATCAACTTCACTTTCTGCCGCCCACCGCCTCTTCCGCCAACTTCACCGCCGCCATCCCTTCTCTCGCTAGTCGACTCCATCACAGACGTCCCCTTCAAATCGGTAACCACCACAGCAGCCACCGACACGGATCTGCCGGTGTTGTCGATTTCATTGTAATGGAGTTGATTTCATCCCTTAATCCATCCTATAGCTTCAATTTCGTCGTTTGATCCGTATTTAGTAGCCGACTTTGGGGTTTTTTTTTTTCAAAATCGTGTTTTTTGCAATTTCTAGATCTGGGACTACTTAACTATGATTTGTTGGTTTTTTAGATTGTTTGGAGTTCATTTTCTTCCTTCAATCCTCCCTAATCCATCAATTTCCTCGTTTGATAAAACTAAAAATCATGGGCTAGTGGTGTTACAATGTTACAATAAAACTGAAAAAAGAGAAGGTTCAAATGTCATTATAGAAAGTAGTTGTTGGATGATATTGAAAACCCTTTCTTGAAAATTAGGTTTAGAAATGGAAGAAGAATAAAAATTGAAGAAAAGAGACGGGATGTGAAAATTGCTTAAACAAACAGGGTGGTGGTGTTATCGGTGGTGGTGGTTAATTAAGGTCCCTAACTTTTGATGGTTTTTATAAAATCAAAAAAATAAAGAAAAGATGTCAAATGACTAAAATACCCTTCTTTAAAGTGAAACTAACAAAAAAGTTGACGGCTGTTAAGTTTAGGGACGAAATATGTTGAGAGCTAACAAACGTGAGGGATGGATATGAGAAAACAAAGTTGAGGAACGAAAACCATTGAAATTAACATACGTTGGGACCAAAAGTGAAATTTACTCTAAGTTTAAAATACAGTGGTTCAAAAAGTTAATCCACCTTCATTAAATATGTTTAGTTATGGTTTTAGTGAGTATTTGTTTCACTAAATTAGAACAAAAGAATTTCCATTTTCTATGTATTCCATCTGGAATGATACGGTTTTCTTAGAACTTGTTTTTTCATCCTATTTTAATTGAAAAAGGTGTATTCAATAAACCACCTTGAAAAAAAGTTGGATTGGCATTAGCTCAACTTGCTTATAGTCTTATTGACAGCTAAATTCTCATTCTGTGTTAATCAGTCTAATTGGCCCCAATAAACCACCCCGAATTTGCAAAAATACAAGACACAGATTTGAAAATTGTAAATCTGTGTGTTGACTTTCCAAAACATCTTAAATCTTTTATCATAGGTGTGATTAAAACTCACCACCTTGCAAATCTATCAACGTCTTCTTTTTTCTCCATTTTGCCTTTCAATTATAGATGCTTACTTCAATTGACGTATTTAATTTACGTTTTAAAAGATCAAAACAAACAATTACATATATTAAGACGTTAAGAACAGCTTTATTGATTAATTTTTCACATCAGCTAATATTATGAAAAATCATAATTGAAATCAAACCTCAAACTTCAATCACCTCTTAAAAAACAAGCTCCATCTTATACTATGCTATATAACCAACAAGAGAGGCAATTGCAAGCAAAATATATTCTTCCCAAAATAAAAATCATGGAGTAGATCCTCAAAGGGAAAGCATGGTTATTGCCAAAATGGCTTAAATATAACTAAAAAATGATTAAAAAAAACTAACCTCTAATAGCATCAACTACAAGTTACAAAAGTTACAAACACAATCTTTAATTTCAGTCAGCAAAAAATCATCTTTGGCTGCATCCAAACTGCCCGCCAATCATCGATCACGCCAAATTCAAGAAACCGCGTTGATCGCCAACGCTGGTTTCCGGCATTGGCAGAACTATTGGCGGGATAACCATCGTTTTCCGCCATCCAAGCCTGTCATAGGGCAAAGATCAGCCAAGTAAGCTTCTTCTCCATCTTTGTACACCATCGATCCAAGTTTCCAAAAATTTAACCAAATGGGTCCCGAGAAGCGGTCAACGTCGTGGGGTCCGGATGGCTTCGTTTGGAGACGGGCGGGTAATCGTCAGATATAATGAATTTTAATCACGGTTAAGGCAGCGTTTTGTAGTTAATAAGGATCCAATTGGTTGGGATTTCGTCAGATAAAGAAAGCGTTGTTTTGGTTGTTGTCAAGGAACAGGTGAAGCGTTCTTGGGGTATCGTGCTGAAGATGGCATCCGTTGCAAAACTCTCGGGTACTCGGGCCTAAACCGTTTCGCCGGCATTCCTTGAAACGATCTGTGATCCGAAACGAAAAGATTAGATTGGGTTCGAAAAACAAGGATGTGCACCATCCCTATGTGTTTTCACAAAACAAAAGAAATATATGTATATATAGGGTCAGATTCAAGGGAAAACCTCAAAAACATCCTTGTCGTCTTTCATCTCGGACATATGCACTTGTGCATAAAAGTAATATGTAATGTGCACATGTGCATAAAAACCAGAAAACAACTTAATTTACTTCTATGCACAAGTACATATTGGTCGAGATGAAGGGGGGATACAAGAGTGTTCCTCACTTTTCCATTTTTTTGAGGTTTTCCCTTGAACCTCCCTCTATGTAAATGCAAAACTGAAGAACATCTTGTGGTAACCATTCCTTTGGACAGTATGCATATGTGCATATAAGTAATGAAGTTTTTTTTGGTTGTTATGCGGGTGTGTATGTTATGCACATGCGCATACCAGAAAAAATTGCTTCTAAATTACCTGTATGCACATGTACATACAGTTCAGACGAACAGTTACCAAGGTGTTCCTCAATTTTTTATTTTTTTGCAGTTTCACCCTGAACCTGACCCTATATATATAGTGTTTAATTAAGCTCTAGGTTTTTTCCCAATTATGCCCCTTAGGTATTTCTAAATAATTTCTCAGCATGTCATTTTACATTATCAATTAGTTTTTTAACAAACATGACTAGTTTTATCAGTTAACTTACCAACCAACACTTAGTTTATATGTATGAACTAATTATATAATTACTTTTACTATTTTATATATTATGTAATATAGCAAAGAAAACAATTTTCTATGTAACCAGTAAACTTGGAAGAAGGAAAAAAGGCTACAAGTTGCAAAAGGAAGTAACCTGGGAGAAGGTTGACGTTTCTGAGGATACTGCCCGATCCTTGATTTCAAATTTTGAAAAGCAGTTTCAGCAGCCTGGTGTAAAGTGAAACATGAGAATTGCTCAAAATAATGTCCCGAAAAATATGAACCCCGTAGGGTGCTTTTGGTGCGCGGAGGGGACCGAACAGGATTAGACAGGCGAAAATGAGATAGGCAGGTGAAAGAATTACACAAGGTTTTCACGTGGGTAGTTTAGTAATTTACCAAGCTTATCTCATCTCCCTGATTTTTATTCCACCCATTTTGGTACAACAGATAAAGATGCATATTTGTCCCACTCAATGTCACACCAAATGTTTGACAACAAGTTTTTGTTTTGTCCTGTACTGTCCCACGTACCAAATGCACCCTTACAAATATGTAAATTTGTGGGGTAGGAGTAGGGGTGGATGGAGAGAGGAGAGAAAGAGAGGATTAAAATATCAAGATAAATACCTGCATCTTCGCTTCTTCCCATGTTAACCCAACTCCTTTACCCCATACTTCCCCATCTATTTCAACCTGGAAACATAACAGCAGCTCTTTGAATAAGTCACTCCATTCTAACTTATTAACTTATTTGAAACAACTTATCAGCTTTTTGGTTATTTTACGTGTATAAGCGAATCCCAAACACCCCCTAAAAACCAACTTATCAGTTTATTACATTTTGGTACTGTCGTAAGCTAATCCAAACACTTTTATAAAACTCCGTTTTGACACCACATAAGTTGATAAGCACTTTTATGAAAAAGCATAAGTTGTTTAAAAGAAGCAATCCCAAACACCCCCTTAAAAGGGTCAATAAACAACCCTTTGAAGTTTGAGCCATAAATCAGTAATTACCTGAGCATAAAATTCGTTGTTCTGTCCCATATTAGTCGAAGCTTGAGGCTGAGGTTGGAAAGTCATTCCCAAACCCTCCATCATGCACTGAAACAATGATAACATAATTACATCCTCAATCAGTAACCACAATCCACTTTTCATTTTTATTTTTTATTTTTTTGGGGTGGGGGGAGGTGATGTTGACTAATAGTTTTCAAGTAAATGAGATCTTACGAGTTCATTAAGTGCGGCAATCGACCCTTTCTTGGGACCCTCCAACTTCGTATCCAGAGCCCTCACGGGTCCTGAAGCAGTTGAAAACGTCATCGACTCTTCCCTCAACAAAGGCTGATGCCCGAAAGAATTTCCATCGTTTGTAAACCTTCCATCATCTCCATGAACGGAGCTTGTGCCCGTTTTTAGGCGAGATAAATACTTATCTGCAAGATTATTATATCACCTAGAATGGTTACAATCATGTCGACAACAAGCCACACCATGGAAAGTAGAAAAACCGTAAAAAACTATCTTGTGTTAATGAATCATTTATTTCTTCATGAAAAAGTCAAGCTAACAAATTATATTTTACCTGCCAAGTTCATAAGAGATGCCTCAGCAGCCTGATGCTGAGCTTCCCTTCGTGTTCTCCCACTGCCTTCACCGATCCTCTCTCCAGCAAACCACACCTGTAAAAACGAACGATTTTTAAGCAAAAATGTAATGATTTTTCACAGAAATCGTGTTGTAAATTTGAAATTTGAAGGGCTTTTGAATACCTCAAAAGAGAATTGCAGTTCAATGCTAGGGACCAAAGTCTGCTTGAACTCCACCTACAAGCATAGATAGTGAGTTACTAGAACATGATAAAAGCTTAATTTAGTTTAGACCATCTCCAAGAGCTATGCTATAATTTTTCAGAAATAGAGTACCAAAAGTTAAATTCTCTAACAAAAATTGCATCCAACTCCAACAGCTACTCTATTTTAGCAATTCTTCTACCATCAATTATAGAGTAAATTACATATCTGGTCCCTGTGATTTACACTTTATTGCACTACTGGTCCCTATTTTAAAATGATTATGGAAAAGGTCCCTACGGTTAACACTATATTGCATTGTTGGTCCCCATTTTGCCAATATGGTTAGGGACCAATAGTGCAATATAGTGTAAACTGTAAACCACAAGAACCAATAGTACAATATAGTGTAAACCACAGAACCAACAGTGAAACATAATGTAAACCACAGGGTCCAACAGTGAAACATAATGTAAACCACAGGGACCTTTTCCCTAATTATTTCAAAATAGGGACCAATAGTGCAATAAGTGTAAACCACAGGGACCAAATATGTAATTTACCCTTTAATTATATTACTAAAATATTCAATATCTTTAACAAAATATTGTTTTTCTCTCTTAGACATTAATTTAAATGTCTCCCATTGGAGAGAAAATAATTAAATATTATCTCTTTCTCTCTTACATATAGAGTTTTAGCATTTCTCCAAATATAGAGAGTTTTACCTCTCTTCTTTTTTCTATATTAGCATACACTATAGTGTAGCTGTTGGAGCTTTACCTTAACTTTTAAAAATCTTTATTTTAGCATAACTGTTGGAGATGCTCTTATATGGTGGTCTGCAAAAATGCTAGACTCTTAAAATGCCTTTGGTAAATTAAGAAAATTCACCGTTTTTTATACCTTAGTTCCACACTTGTAGGCGATATAATGTAGATATTCAGCAGGGGATTCAGCATAAGCATCATTGTTGCCAGCTTCTACATCCATATCCCTGTTGCTGGATGATGATTGACCCATGGAACTTTCCTCCACTGCAAGATACATTCCAAGTATGCAAAAAATTTATTTTCACACTAACTAATTTTTTTGTCATAAAGCCAGAGAAAAATCAAGGTAAAAAGCTACAGGCTACAGAAGTCTTGTTATTGAGGACACACTCCAAGTTAGCACTTATGAGCCAATTGAGTTCAAATTATATATACAACCATAAACTTTTGACAACCTACAGAAGCTTAAGCTTAACCTAAAACCCATATATATTTTGGTGTCCAACTCATAGAAAAGTCTGAAAATATTGATCTTTTGATAACCCTTGGCACATTTTTCCCAACTATGATTCTTAAGAAAAGAGAACAGTGCTCCTGGTAATTTTTTCACAAAAATGAATCAAAGGAAAACAAGGCATTCCACCACCAGATGTTGGGCACTTCTTATTTGTTAGCAGCTTAACGAGACTCCAACTTATTTGGTCAGCTATACATGACTGTATGGTAGTGGATTATTGATATAGAAAGTGACTTATTCAGTAAGCTTCTAAAGGGGAGCTTTATGCAGAAAGCCAAGTAATTTCCTAACATGTCCCTCCCAGTTAAAAAAAACTCCTTTTGATTATAAAAAAAACCCTCCCAAACAAAAACCTCCACAATCTATACAGACAAATTAATCCACACAGACAACTTTATCCATACAGGACTTAATGGAAAATCAACCAAACTGCCCCTTAATGAGTATAGAAGATTAAAAGAAGTCACTGACAGGTACATCCGATCAACAATAAAAAGATGTCTTCTGAAGGTAGAAAGAGTCAAAGAAAACAGTTCTAGCACTTGGTGAAACTCATGCTAAACTAAAAAACTTTTCATGAAAACTCTCGTATATAATTGGAATCTAACCACAATAATACATGTACAGCAGCTTACCTGGAAATGAAGGGTAAACAGGCGGAGAATGGCTTAACCTCAACCTATCATCCCTTTGAAGGGCCTGCAAATATATATAAAATAACATTCATCCTTTCAGTAAAACAGTCAACTATACATCTAGTAATAGCATAATATACATACTACCCTACCTCCTTAGGAAGCCTCTGATTTTCAAGAACCCTATCGGGAAGTAATGGAGTTTCCACCTTGTGAACAAAGGGCGGTGCACGAATCGGGAGTTTTTTCTCCATGTGCATCGGCTCCGGATGTAGAGGGAATTCTTTAGGAGGCGGCGCTATTCGGTTTATTTGTCTGGGACCCATCTCCTCCCCCATCGGAAACCACCCTCCACGCGGGTCAGCCCGAGGAGGAGCGGAAACCGGCATCGGAGGCGGCCTTACGGGAAACGGAGGTTCACTGGCGAGTTGTTGTTCTCTCATGTCCATACCGTGTTGCAAGATGAGTAGCCTCCTCCTTGTATCGGGGTCTAGTTCGGATTCCGGGACCTCGCCCTCTTCCCTTGCAGGAGAGCTATGCAAACTTGTTTCGGGATGATTGACTTTAGTGAATGGTTCTAGTACCGTGGGGGTTGTCTGAGGCAATGGCTTATTGGGGTATTGGACAATTGGTCCCGGAATTGTTGGTGGCACAATAGGCATGGATGTTGGTGGAGTGTTGTTGTACTGGAAAGTTGTCTTGAGTACGGGTTCTAGGCTAGTTATCACCGGAGAGATGGTTGAAGCAGCTATAGCATCCTGGAGAATCACAACCGATGAATTTTAAGTTAAGTTTCTATAGAAAAATATTGTGGGATGCAGATAATTTTACTAACGAGAATACAAGAATAGGCCAAGGTTATTTTACAAACCAGTGAAATCTAACAAACCGTTCAAACCATCGATTTCATTGCTTGACTGAATGAAATTGTTTCATGGAAGTGTTTAATATGATGGAACTGCTCATATAATTATTTTCTTGATGAAATGATTGCCACATTGAAATACAAAAACATGTAATCCTACAAACTAAAACCAACCTAGATAACAAGAATAGCATTATAAAAAGACTAATTACCTTCAATCTTCTTTCTACTTCAGCATCTGCCATTCCATCAAAACCAAGTGGTTCTTTGCTCCCATTTATAATAGAAGCATTAACAGAAGCATCATCCTGAAAAGCAAGCAAATTATATCACCACAATTATTTACTTAACTCGGGTCTCAAAACACAGTAACCATTATAAAATTAGAAATCAACAATAGAAAACCGAAAAAAAAGAGTTATAAAACTTGACACTTTCCCATCACTAACCTCGGAAATCAAATAGTTGCTCACATCTGGAGGCAGAGGAATATCTTTGATTTCATCTTCATGTGCAACTTCATTGATTTGCTGCAGTAGGCCATCATCGAAGTCTCTGCTCAAAGATAGAACTTGTTATGCACAATATATACTTTTATAACAATGATTGGATCTTAGCCAAAACTGTGGAGGCCATTTAACATCTGCTAGTGAAGATGAAATGCAAATACTTCTATAGATGCAATTAAAGAAATTGTGTGTGTGGATGCAGTTGTAAACTTGAGATAACAAATGCTCATCCTTACTTGAAAAAACCACCTCTGACATTGCAAGCAACATTTCTCGCAACACAAAGGATAGGAACGGCACTGTTTGCCTAAAAAAGCACACAAAATGCACAAATGAGTATTATTGCATTAGAAAGGATACTACAAACACATTCTCATTTTAAAATAAGAAATTAAATCGGTATAGTTCGTACTTCAGCTTGAGGGGCATAATACGGAGCAAAAGCGGGAACAACATGAACACGGGGTTGATCTTTCTCATCCCACACCTTCAGACGATCATCAATAACCAACGCCATCTTGGGATGGCAGTTTCCATCTTGGAAAACATTAAAGAGTGATTTCTTCAACCCTGATAAAATGGAAACAAGTAATAAGACTACATTGCTCATATAACATTTATGGAACACAAACGATGCGTAACAACTACTTGATGTGATAGGTTTTCAAATCAATTATTCCATATAACTTACCAGATTTCACACACACAATGCGGTTAAGTAACTCTTTTGTGCTTATTAGATTGGAATCTGGATCTAAAAGCCTCCACATTTCCAAAGCATAGTCCCTTTCAGCCATCGTACAAACATAAACTTCAAATCGCTTTCGTCCTCTTGCAATCAAGTAGCTTCTAAGATCCTCCCATGCAGGTCTCAGTCGCACAAGGACACTCGTATCTCGGATCTGTAAAAATGTAAAGGTTTTTATAGTAAGATATTTAATAAATAAAGATTCCCTCTGGCCCGAAATAAATGTCCATATTTCTATTTATGTTTGTCCCAAAATAAGTGTTTTCAAAAGTAGATAACTAAATTCCCTAATTTACCCTTAACTAACGCACAAACATTTAAGATTTGTGAAGATTGGAGAAATTAAATTAGGGTAAATATGTCATTTCGTTAACAAAGAGTGTAATTGTTATGCTGGTCTGAAACTGTGTGCCATTTCAATTGTGGACATTTAGGTGCTGTTTATTTACCTCTTAACAGTTCTATTAAGAGGCAGCCTCTGAATCATTAAGAGGTAAATCTTGTTTGGCAAAAAAAAATAATCTGACTCTTAATGGTTCCAAACCCTCTGAATGATTTTGTATCCTGGCCTTCTCTTGACCATTCAGTATCCTGATTTCATTCTTAACATTTACCAAACACACATATTTCATTTTAAACTACACCATAAAAGCCTCTTAATCATTCTGACCACTTAATCATCCAGCACAAAACCATTCAGCAACTATCATACACCACCTTATTTTGGGATGAAGGGAGTAAGAAATAAGATCACGCATCCATACAACATATGCAATCATTAAGACAATCAAACGGATAACCTAAACAGAATAAGATAAAGAGCTGGTTCAAAACTGTAAATGCATACCAGTGGGTTGATGCGGGTAAGAATGACGTTTTTCTCCTGTAATCTTATAAGTGGACGGACAAGAGGTTGATGGTTGTCTGACAATGCAGGGACAACCTCAGACTGCGACTTGATTATCTTGCCGTTGTCAATAACTTGATCACTCTCTGCATACTGCTTCAATATATTTCTGTCATCTTGATAGCGCTTAATTTCAGAAAGCATACCAGCAACACGTTGTGGATCAACCTCACAGTTTACTTTCCGTTGTATGGCTTCAATCCTATCCTCAAATGACCGCAAGGTATTGGCCACTATAAGCGTTTCATCAAGGTCGAATACTATGCCAAGACATCTAAGATTCAGCATAACAAGGCATGACTCATAAAGTCCAGGTGGAACACAATACCCCCAAAAGCACGGGAATAAGTCGTTTCTCCTAGAGCGCATGGCTACCAAGTGAAGCTCATCTCCACCAAGTGAGACAACAGCAGTCTGCATATGGGCATTGTCGTCAATATCACATTTAAGTTCGAATACGATCAAAGAACACCACAAAATTTTTTGAAAATCCTATTGACCAACAAGCACACATTTGAGTAGTTTTCAAAATATTCTTAAGATTATAACAAGACATGAACGAGAATTACACGTTCGTTTATGGAGATCAAAAATAAGATCATGACCCTTATACGCAAAAAGACCACAAATACAAAGGTCAACATGTAATGCTAATGAGGAATGATGTTATCAGAAAAGTCATTACAACCCTGCTTGTGCTTTTAATATATCCTTACATTGTAACTTCCAATTTCCAAAATGGAATAAACCAGTTAGTCAAATGTGAAGCCAAGGCTACTGAAAAGAAAAGCCTTTTTTACATGAATATTCATAGTTCATTTGTTTTTGCATGTTTGTTTCAACCTGCTTCAACCATTGTTTCCAGTAAACCGATTAACTGTTTTCTTAAGACTGTTAGTATTATAAGTAATTAAGTGTAGTCTGAAAAAAAATTATCCATTAAGTTTCCAGTCCACTGCATGAAGCCAACTAAAAAGCATGAGTTCTTGTTACACATATAGGTTTATTCTTCAGCACCAGTTTTTATTCCAGGAAGAATCATCCAGTTTATAAGTCTAGATACTCCAATAAACTTTTCAGTCAAGAATTAGTCCTTCAAATTTTAGGCAAAAACTGCAAATTTTAAGTCAAATCAGTCCTTCAAGAATGATAAACTTGTCCTCCATTTATATTTCCTATAAATAAATTTCACTGCATATTATAACCCATATCAGTCTCTGGTTAAGAATTTGAGAATTAAGTTCATATTTGTAACTTTCTGAGTAACATAAGACAGTCCAAATTCCAACATCAGATAATACTTTTAGGCACCCTAATTTTACTTTACTACATGGTTTCTTCATCAAGTCAATCCAATTTCCAAAGTAAAAATACAAAAGTGAAAACTGTTTTGAAATTTCCAATTTTTTTAGGGTTTTTCTTGAAGAGTCTCATCTTTGTCCACCAAAGTCCTTATAATACAAAATTTGCAGCTGAAATTAGGGTTTTTGAGTTAAATTTTTCAATTTCAATTTCAATTATATAATATGTTTGTGGCCATCAATCATCATCTTCTTTTTGAGGTTGGGGCAAATATACCTTGTTCTCCCTGAGACATGAAGAGTGCAACAGGTTGAGCTGAGAGTTGGAGTTGATGGTGGTGGTGTTGGTGGACTCCATTTTCAAGCAAACCCCCCCACTTGTTGTTGTTGGTGAAGAAGAAGTGGTGGTAGTAGTAGTAATTGTGTGAAGAACAGCAAGTGGTGAGCACCTCTCACTTGGTGTGGAATAGTATGAAATCCTGATTTTGTCCTTCAATTTCTCTCTCATCATGTTCAGATTCATCAGATGAGGATTAAAATAAACCTCAACATCACCAACTACTTTTTCACCATCATACACAGCCACCACAGATTTATACATTCTGTCTGTTTATCCTTCAAAATCCAATCAAATTCCTCTTTATATCATAAAAAAATTTAATAATCAAAAAAAAGAAAAAAAAAATTATCAGGATCTGAATCAATAATCGATAATCGATAATTTCTCTCCCTTATCTCGTTTCGTTTCACCTTCGTCTTCTTCGATTTATTCTTGTTACAGATTCATATACATACAGAATCAATCAAATCATCATCAATAAATCTATCATCAATCATCAAGTTTTTCCGTTCGATTGACTGAATTCATCTTATTAAATCACAAAAACACAAAAAAAAGGCCAAATTAGGGCTAGGTTTTCTTAGATCTGTATAATACGAAGGCGGATCTGGTGAGTTTTAGATTTGGATTTTTAGATCTATTTGGGGGAAATTTAAGATGAAGATGATGATGATGTTGTTTGTTGTAGGCAAGAACGATGATGATGGATGGATCGATGGATGGATGCGATAGGATGAAACCCTAAGATTAGATGCAAAGAAAGTGAAAGGTCAAAATTTGCTTACACACTTTCTCTCTCTAGATTTGCATATAATTTGTTTGTTTCTCTCTCTAGAAAATGTGTTTTTGTGTGGGATGGTTTTTGGGAATGGGGGTGATGTCATATATAATGTGTGAGAGGCGTAGGTTTAGGGTTAGTAATTTACGGCCGAATTGCATATGCGCCGTTACTTTAGGTTACCCACCTTGTCCCCACATAACAACAACAATTATTAAAGAAAATATGTAATTTTGGTTTATATCTGAATTTAAAGGGAGGATCGAGTGAAAAGTTGTGTTTAACGTAAAGAAAAAAACGATGAGAAGTCGATATGAATCATTGATTAGTTTTGAGGGTTTGCTTCTCAAAAATTATTAAATTATTCCTAATATATTATTGTGTGTATCCTACAAAAAGTTATATTTTATGTATCAAACATTATTTTTGAGTCTTTTGTGTTTCAAAATGACCGGTAACCGAGTTAGCCAGCAAACTCCGGCCATCTTCTCTGGCGATTTTCTCCGGCCATCTTCTCCGCCCACCTCCGACCTCCACCATCATTCACACCATTACCGTCGACCTCTATCGCCGCCCACCTCTGCCACCTTCTCCGGCCACCTCCAACCTCCACCGCAACCCATCTCCACCATCGTTCACACCATTACCGCCAACCTCTATCGCCGCCCACATTTATCATCATTCACCACGACGACCATTGACCTCCATCGCAGCCCACCTCCACCATCATTCACACCATCACCACCGATCTCCATCGTCGCACACCTTTACCATCGTCACCACCACTGTTGACCTCCACCCAAAACTGTCGTCGCTATAGTACAACCACCCAAAATCGATATTACATAACTCACAACCACCTAGAACCGCCATCCTGTCACAAACACCTTCGGCCGTCGTCCCAACTGCCGGTAATCGGTTGAGGAAGTCACCATACACACAAAAGACTCAAAATTAATGTTTGATACACACAATAAAACTTTTTGTAGGTTCATACACACAATGATATATTGGGAATAGTTTAATACATTTTGAAAAAGTAACCCTAGTTTTAATCTTATGATTTCCCATGAATTGCTTAACTAAGAAAATTGATTTCTAGCATCTCATCATAATGATTATTCACTTCTCATCCAACGGTTGATAATTAGGGATGCTCAAAACCTGATCAACTCAGTCCGTAAAAATATCAACTTGATATATAATTGATACAAATTTGGGTGAATTGAATCTATTGGATTGATTTCGGGTTAGGCATAAAGTAACATGCCCAACTCGATGATTTTTTTAGTGGTATCTTTGAATTTGTTTGTGTTTATATTTAATATGTATGTGTTAAACATGTTGGGTTTTTGTGGGTATCCTCGGATCAAACTGACTCGAGGATTAACTCAGATCTAACGAACCTCACTGGTTTGATAAATCTCATAGGTTAATCAAACTGATAAAACCATATAATCAAATACACACTGTATCGATTATATCATGCGGAAGCGATAAAAGCTAAAAAAAAACCCTTAAAAGCCTAATGATCTTTAATCGTTGTAGTTTAATTCTAACAGATTTAGTTCAGATCAATTTACCTGGATTGCTCGAGATTTAGTCCACCGGTGATTGACCTAACGAACTGTTCTTCTAGTTGAACCGAATGAAACCCGAACACTTGAAAAACCGAACTGGCGTTCCGAGTGGGATAGAGGGCGGCGCCGATTGGGAGAGAGAGGGAGAGAGAACTGGAAACTGATTTGTGTTGGCTGGTAAGCTTAATTTTTCCTTAACCCATAAGGCTTATTTATATGGGGAGAAAAAGCAGTTTGAATGGTATTCAGTTTCCATATGATGATTATCTCAAATCTTTTCCTTTTTAATTACTGGAAAAGAATTTGCCTATGATAATCTTTATATATATATATTTATCTAATATATATATATTACTTTATTAATTAACTATTATATATTTATTTTATCTAATAAATATATAATATCCTAATTAATTAATATCCCTCCAACTTTGGTAACTTTGACTGTAATTACCCAATTGATTTATAATACACTATTATAAATCCTAACTCTCCATTTCTGGGTTTCATCTAAGGGGTTGTAAATCAATTATTACATAAGGGGTTGTAAATGGCACGCAGGCCTCGTCATCCCGAAAGAATAAAAAAAATATCTATCCTAAGGTCATTATTACATAAGGGGTTGTAAATGGCACGCAGGCCTCCCCGTGAATATGTCAAGGGTCTAGGTTGGCAAATACTATAATAGATATAGATACAAACTCAAACTGAGATGCATATATAAAACTCAAGCAATCACGCAATTATATATATATGCAATAAAAGCAATATTGTAATAACGAGAAATAAAACTGGATCCGTTAAAATTATCTCGTCTCAATTACCGTAAAACTTGGTTTTAACTGAATTATAAAACCAAACTGTTTTATAAGTCGAAATCAATATTTTAGTCTAAAAATACACTTTTATAAATAAAACGGATTAGCTAAAATAATTCCTCTTTTATCCAAATATATCAAACTGGTTTTATCGATCCAATCTTAAAATACTGGCCTTTGAGTTTAATTAGTAAAACACCATATTAGGCCTATTTGGAAAAAACGGGTGAAAAGTTTAATTTTATAAAATTGCTCATCAGACCGGATAATTTAGTCCAACTGGCTAAAACAAAATTTATGAAACAAAATCGGATAAGATTAGCTTAAAACCAAACGAGTTCTTTTGGGCCATAACTTGGTCCAAAGAACTGGGCTTACAGGCCCATTACCAATCTGGCAAATTTTGGGCCATTAGGGTTTCGCGATTTGTTCGAAAAACTTATCGAAAAACCTAATCCCGTTTGCTTTGCATCGGGTTTTGTAAAAAATAATTACCCTTACCCCGAAATACCATCGCCACCGCCATCCATCCATCGCCGTTTGGCTCCTGGTGGTTACGGTTGGATCTGATAACAACGGCCAAAGCTGCTGCCACCAAGGTCGTTGATTTCGACGAGAATACACAAACACGCTACCACCATTGCGATTGATGATAGTAACCACGGCCACCGTCGCCTTCGATCACCACCATTCTAGCGGTGATCGGAAACAATTAATGCCGCCACCACCATCACGGTGGTTTTGGCCACGACCTTTAACAGCAGCAGGGAGAATCGCCTCCCTACCGCCGCCGCGGTTTATCGCAAAACGCCGCCACCACCTGCTGGTGATGCAGCCACGGTGGTTTGATCGTCCGACCACCATTGTGGCGCGGTTTGATGGTCTGATAAACACAGCAGCCAAACGCCGCCACCGCTATGCGCGGTGCGGCCCGGCGTTCTTGTTTACCGATGATTTTGGCCGAGAACCACCATCATCGTGGACACCGCCATCCACCACCGCGTTTGCGGTTTTCGGGTGGTTGCGGTGTTCATACATCGGTGGTCGATAATACCGCCACCACTATCTGTGGTGCGATGATCGGCTTCGGCCATAGCCGTCGCCACCACCACTCGCCGCCGTTACCATTGCCTTGGTTTGACCGGCGATTGGCGTGGAATGAAAAGTAGCCACCACCACCGTTGCTGGTGGTGAGACTCGACAGCCCATGCCGCCACCACCAATCGGGTGGTGCGGCTCGATGGTTGATAGCGATAGCCGACGCCGCCACCACCAATCGGGTGGTCCGGCTCGGTGCTCGTGTGGCGTGATTTTACAGCCGGCGATCGGCCTGGCGGTCCGGTCGGCTAACTGCCGTCGTTCCACCGCCGATCATCGGTTTGGTGTCTTTGGTGTGATGCAATAAAAATTAAAACTTTAAAACCAAAACGAATAATTTTAATGGATCACATATAAACAGATAAACAGATAAAAACTAAACGATTTTTAACAATGGCTCTGATACCACTGTTGGGTTTTTGTGGGTATCCTCGGATCAAATTGACTCGAGGATTAACTCAGATCTAACGAACCTCACTGGTTTGATAAATCTCATAGGTTAATCAAACTGATAAAACCATATAATCAAATACACACTGTATCGATTATATCATGCGGAAGCGATAAAAGCTAAAAAAAAACCCTTAAAAGCCTAATGATCTTTAATCGTTGTAGTTTAATTCTAATAAATTTAGTTCAGATCAATTTACCTGGATTGCTCGAGATTTAGTCCACCGGTGATTGACCTAACGAACTGTTCTTCTAGTTGAACCGAATGAAACCCGAACACTTGAAAAACCGAACTGGCGTTCCGAGTGGGATAGAGGGCGGCGCCGATTGGGAGAGAGAGAGGGAGAGAGAACTGGAAACTGATTTGTGTTGGCTGGTAAGCTTAATTTTTCCTTAACCCATAAGGCTTATTTATATGGGGAGAAAAAGCAGTTTGAATGGTATTCAGTTTC
>CM058040.1:47947941-47963888 GCA_030169165.1 Centaurea solstitialis
AGTCGACAATCATAAACGGTTGGCGTGATGAAACCATGTACAAAAGTTACCTTTTATACACGGTTGTTTAAAAAAAACCGCTTATAAAATGTGTCACTTTTATACACGGTTATGATATAAAAACCGTTTATAAAAATAAACCTTTCATACACGGTTATATATAAAAAAACCGCGTACAAAGAGTGTCACTTTTATACACGGTTATAAAATAAAAACTGTTTATAAAACACAACTTTTAAACACGGTTTGGTAAACAAAACCATGTATAAAAGTAAAGCCATTTAAACATGGTTTCTTTATAAACAACCGCGTATATTAAAGTTTTGAAAATAAATATATATATATATATATACTTATAATGTACCGTTTTTTACTCAATACAGCTTCTTTTCGGATTTCTCAATTTCAATATCGTTTTCGACGTTTTGTGAGTTTCTTTGATGTTCTTTAATGGTTCTAAATTTAATTGTTTTTTTATCCCTATAGTTTACAATTTATTATTTTTTTAATCTCTCTAAAAAATTGAAGGAATGAAAAACTTTATTTACTATACTACTAATAATACTAATATGTAATATAATATTAATATAATACTAACAATAATAATATAACCATAAAAATAATACGAATAAAGTAATAGATATATTATGGAGAATTGACGATAATGATAGTAAATATAATAATACCAAAAATAATAACCCTAAAATTACCCAAGGCCCACGGGCCACTACCATAGTAAATCTATATTTACGGCACGCCTAAACCCATCTCTCCCAAAACCCTTGAATTTCGATGCCTGCTCCCCCACAACAAATCGTTTATAGTTTCTGTTTCCCTAAGTGATGATGAACGAAGGAGATGGTCATTACTCTAACGACGATTACACTATTGATGATGTTAAAGTTACGAATACTTCAATGCGAGGTATGTTTCTTCTAAAAAACCTTATTGATTTGTCAATTCTTAAACGAATTAATACCGACGTGTGGAAGTTACGAAAGTTTAATTTTAGGACAAGTTCCGATGGTTTCTGAATTCTTATTACGATTTCTTGACTTTTTTCTGTTTTGGGCCTCAAATATCTAATTTATCTCTTTCTATGCATTCTAACTTGATAATATCTACTTTCAAATTTATATGCAGGATACACGGACGACCACAACGCCTTTCAAGATTACACAATTAGAGGAGATGGGTTGCAATATCGCGAGAACATTCACTCTGAACCACATGTTAGATCGTAGGATATGCATGGTAATGAATTGGGGAGCTATTTTAGACATTATTAGACTTGATTGTACGATAGAAGGTATTTGAGTTTTGCATATACATCGGCTATAGTTTTTTGTTGAATTTTTGTTGAGGATCTTTAAAGTTTAATGGTTAATTTCTTTGAGATGTTACATTAAGTGTTTGTATTTGAAAATGTTTCATTCTTCAATTGGAATTGTATTAGAAAATGTATATATGACATAACACGGGCATATGGAGTAATGGATGGTAATAAAAACTAGGAAATCATTAAAAATATAAATATATATATATCATTATATACGGTTCCGGTAAAAAACCATGTAGAAATGTATAAAAATCGTGCAAAATTATTATAATTGTACATGGTTTGTACACGGTTTCAGCATAAAAACCGTGTAAAATAGCACTTTTATACATGGTTAATAAAACTTTTTTAAACGGTTTCATCTAAAAACCGTGTAAGATTGTGGCATTCATACACGGTTAATAGTTCCTTTTTAAACGGTTTCTGAACCGTGTATGAATGGTGACTTTTATACACGGTTCTAAAACCGTGTATAAATGTCCAGGACTTTTATAAACGCTGGCCATATACGCGGTTCCAAAACCGTGTATGAAGCCCCAAAATAACCGTTTCTAAAACCCCATTTTGTAGTAGTGGGACCTAATTTGTAGTTTACACTTTGTATCTAATAATTTTTAGGTGTACCTAATTTCTTTTCTAAAATATTTTTAAAAGTAAATTCTACAATATATGACTGTATATGTAAAAGTTACTATACAAATAAACTCACTAAAATTAGCTGATAGACATTAAAATATTGCTTATATAACATAATATTTTATTAAATTGATAACTACATTATAAAAATAAAATCAAGAGGGAAAGAGAATAGAATAGAAAGCATGATTAATGATTTGTTGCTAAAAGCATGCTACAAGCAAAGCAACAAAATGTAGAACAAGTCTCATGATTAAGAGCGATGATTAAACCAGAAAAATGGGTATTTGATGTTCCAACTTATGTTAAGTCCATTTCTAACCAACAACTCTAAAAACACACACTAGAATGTGGGTTCATCTTACTAAAATACAAAACTTTTATAGTTAGGTACTAAAAAGTATAATGTAAAAGACACTACACATATCTTTTTAGAGTTCATGAATATTTCACATAAAAAATATTTATTTTCTAAAATATATACATAATGTTATTATATTGCTTTTATGATAATTACATATGCAAATTTATATTTTGTATCAGATTTAGTAATTCATCTATTTGTGTTTTTAAATTATAAATTACATTACAATAAACGTTCTTAAAAAAATAAAATTAACATAGAAAGTGTGAATCATTTTGTTATTTGTTAAAAATATCATTAATCTTGTTTTAAGAAGGGTTTATGACTTATTTGGTTACAAACTATTCGTTTGTACACAGAATATCATTGAATTATTTTTTGTACTCAATATACCATTGAACTATTTTTTTTTTGTACACATTATACCATTGCAACTGCGAATAGCCGGTTTTGACGTGGATCTGTACACATTATAGATTATACCATTGAACTATTTTTTTTTTACATATTACATTAACCTTTGATATTTTTACAAAAAAAGTGGCAATTCCTTAAACATGTTTTATGCATACCTTGAAATTGAAATCCGATTTTCAGAAATCGTCTTAAAGAGTGTTGTTAAGGAGCTTTCGGGTCAACCCGATGAGGTAATCCTCTTTGTCGCTCTCTGTCTCTGTGAGATAATCGTCTTGAAGAGTCTGTTATGGGTTCCACCGAGACAGAGAGAGACAAAGAGAATTACCTCCCGGTTGACCCGAAAGTTCCGTAACAGCACTCTTCAAGATGATTTATGAAAATCAGATTTCAATTTCAAGGTATGCATAAAACATGTTTAAAGAATTGCCACATTTTTTGTAAACACATCAAAGGTTAATGGTGTAATATGTACAAAAAAAAATGTTCAATGGTATTCTGTATACAAAACGAATAGTTTGTCATCCAAATAAGTCATAAACCTTTTAAAAAAGTACATTAAGTGAGATAACTTTAAAAATAGATAATATTTTCCCTAATTATAGAATATAGTTACGTACTATAATTATCATTTTCAACAATTTAATATAAGCTTATTATTATTATTGTTATTATTATTACTACTACTATTTTATTGGTATGGGTTGAAGATTTGGTGATAAAAGAGTCAAATTAAACGCATTTTAAAAGTTTTATTCCTTTTTTCCTATTCTGTTATTAGAGTGCATAAAAATGTGAATCAAATCTAAAGGAAGTATGGGTGTAATTGGGATGGCTTCACACTTCACAGATAATTTTGTGCCATCACTACATTTTTTCCACATGGTGCTTTTCTTTTTATGGGAGATGTGTTTCATTCAAAATTAAATTTAACATTTTTTTTTGACAAAAAAATTTAACATATTAAGATTAAGGCATGGTTTGGTAAAAATAAGCTAGCTTATTTCTATGTACATGTTTGGTAAGACCAAAAGTAGTTTATAAGCTAACTTATAAGCTAACTTATAAGCTATTTTGAGTCGCTTATGAGGAGCTTTTTGTGACCTTTTTCAATTATACCCCTTATTAATATTAACTATTATTAATTAAAACTATATGTTAATTATTAACAAATAATTATTATTAGTTATTAATAAATAACTATTATTAATTATTAATAAAATATTAATATTAATTATTAATAAATGTTATTTTTTAGTAATTAAAATTAATTATTTATTGTTAATTAAATTAAATCATATACTATACATTATTTATTTTTAAATGTTATTAATTATATTAGATATTATTTAATATGTTTAATTATCAGAAAATAAATATAATAATTTTTAAAATATTACATAGTTAGAGCATGTTAAATAATAAATACTTTAATAAAAAATATTTATATCTAATTCGTTATTATATTCTTTTAAAATTATTAATTATATAATATATGTGAAGTTAATCAATTTTATTTTTATTATATTTAAAATTAATTTAGATTTATAGTGTTTATATATAATAATAAAAATCAATTTTTTTAGTATTTTTTAAATATATTATATTATGTAATTTTTTTATTTTTTGTATTATTTAACATCTTATATTAATAAAAATTTATTTTAATTATATTATTAGAAATTTGTTTTAATTATATTATAAAATAGTTGTAATTGATTATTTATTAAAGATGTCATTTTTGGTCATTTTACATACTCATAAGCTAGTTTTTATCAAACATAATTTGTTCATAAGCTAACTTATCAGTCACCAGCTAGCCTATCAGCTATCAGCTAGCTTATCAGCCATCAGCTAGCTTATCAACTGTCACGTCCCATAATTCAAGAATAAAATATAACTTAAATATAATTGCGGAAGTAGTCAAAAACTTTAAAAGGAGTTTAACCGTTTCAAAACACAAACTGAAATTCAATAAATCTTAAATAAACTGCAAGTTTAAAAAAAACATGTTCAAAATCCAATCTCAAGTAGGAGCCATCTGGATTCAAGCTGGAGCCTTCCCTTTATCAGTTTTCGAACTGCTACCTAAAAAAAGTAAACAATAACGGGTAAGCGATTGCTTAGTGAGCACTCTAAACATACACAATACACCACGTGAACATATTTGCACATAAACTGTCCTCCGTTTCAAGAACGGAACTGATCTTGTCTTTGTCTCTAACGAGAACGATACTGTCCCCTCGACCCTTACGAGTACGAGGCTGTCCCCTTGTCTCTCACGAGAACACGGCTGTCCATATACACATAAAACATATAAATCACATCCAAAAATAATTATCTGCCATCTCATACAAACACGAACACATAATATAATGTATAGGTTAGGGTACTCACCTGATAATCGACCGCTAACCGAAAGCTGATAACCTGAGCCGATAAACTGAAAGGTCTATAAGTCAACCTACAAAAGTGTTACGACTAATTACATGCTTATACGATCAATAATTCACGTGCCGACTCATCTCTCGCATTAACCGCGAGTCACTTAAAGCCTACACCCTTTCATCTACTTTTTGTGACGATAACGCCATGCATACACACTTCTATTCATTGCTAATACCTTCCACTTTAATACCTCTTTTGTCACAAAAAATGCCATGCACTCCACCTAACTGTCACAAATAGCCCCAACCTCCCTTGACACTTTCAAGACCATGCATTCCTTCTTACCTTCGGTTGACAAATTCAACATAAATGACTTTTTGCTAAAATTGCCATCTACTCTCTCTTCTCTTTCCTTTTTGTTTTTTTTTTTTGTTTTTCTTATTTCTTTTCCTTTTCTTTTTGTTTACTGCCACACATGTCATCGAATTTGTTTTCTTATATTGATAACACACATTAATAAATAATTAACGAATCAATATGCATGGCTAAAGGATATGGTTTCTTCATTCTCGAATTATAAAACCATACCAGAAAATATGTAAAAACAAATGAACCACCATGACAACTTATATAAAAAAAAAACCCACTAGAACGAATTTAAGAGACTCCATTTAATCGATCCTCTTATAACATAGAAAACTTACTCACCAATGAAGGAGATGATCGATATGTGGTTTATTGATGCCGCTGGAAAACTTATGGAGAGAGAGAGAAAAGAAGTAGACTAGGGTTTCTTCTAAGTGTTCTTTAAACAATAAAGAGGCTACTAACTTATGAATATATAACCTAATTAGAGTTTCCTACGGCTATCAACAAAGAATTGGATAAACATGTCATACATTCACAATTAGTCCCTTTAGTTCATTTAAGTTAACAAAATCTAGCCCCAACTTCCACTAAATAAAAAAAACAAATCTTAAACTTCTAACATCTTTTAAAAAGAACCTAAAATGAAATGGGGTATTACAACTCTCCCCCACTACTAGAATTTCGTCCCCGAAATTCACTCTACAAAGTTCAATCTTCAAAAGTTCAAAAACTAAATTTTCTCCTGATATAAAAGTACCCTTTAAATCCTACTTGTCTACCAGGTAAAATGCGAGTCAGGTTCTCTACGACTACTTTTGAAAATTCACTAACATCTAGCACCTCTGTAACTATCAAATCCCTTTTCACCTTATTGATAACAAGTTACGTATGCTAAGTACTAAGTACATCCACCAAAATACTTCATTTACCCTTAATGCTGAATTCTCCCCCACTAGGTTTGAACCCAATTTCATTGGCGCTCGCATTAAATCATGGCCTGGAGACGGCCAACCAATCTATCCTGGCTATCACGTTGATCTCCTTTAGCCTAATTGGTATTAAATCTGTAGGAACCTCAATTCCACTAAAAACGTACCTGACCGTCAAAACAAATCTCTATAGCAACTACTAGACAGATAAAAGCTAAGGGATTATGGTACTTAATTAAGATATACCTGAAACCATGTCTGGTGCAACCTTGGCTTCCTCTGCAGTGAGCTGGAAAGCCCTGCCTCGGCTTACGGTAGCTCCACCTTTATTTCCCGAGCTACCATCAGTAATCCTCAGTGTGGTCGGTGCAGGTGCCTGAATTGTTGCGTCTACTAACTTGGGACATTGCGATTTGAAGTGCCCTGGCTGATAACAATGGAAGCATGCCTTCGGGTTCTCCCTGCAATCTCTACTCATGTGGCCAGGCTTGCCACACTTGTAGCACACTCCAGCTCCTGCTCGACATTCTCCAGGATGGTAGCGTCCGCAATTACTGCACTTCGGGAAGTCTCTTATGCCTTCAGGTTTATACCTTGCCTGCTTCTGTTTCTTTGACAACATTTGCGGTTGCTCTTGCTTCCTCTTCTTGGCTTGCAACTCGTCCAAATATAGCTCTCTCGTGCGAGCCACTTCAACCATCTCGGTGAAGCTCTTACACCGCGCTGTGGTCACCACTTCCTTGATGTCCGGCCTCAGAATCCCCAGATATCGAATTTATCAGACTTAATTTATGCTTTTAAAATTTTTGTAGGTGTAAATTTACAACAATTATTCAATACAAAAGGTCACGATAAGCTATTTGAAATAAAATGATTTATAAATAATTGTACATTTATTTTAACGATTGTTTTCTTATTTTAATTATTAGAAGGATATCTATCGGGGGTGTTTTAAATAGTCAGAGGCTATTTGGATGTGTGTTTTAATTTTTAAAAATGTTTATTGGCTTCTTAAAAAGCTAATAAGTCAATAATTTTGTTTGGATACTTGAAAAGTGCTTTTGAAAGTGTTTTTTGACAAGGAATAAAACGCATGTTTCAAAAAAGTTTGTGATGAGTGATTTTTTGTTGTTAAATGATACAAATATCATTCATTTTAACCAAAAAAGTGTCTTTTGAAAAGTGTTTTTGTCCTTTTTAGTCGTTTTGTATGTATAAGCTAAGCAAAATTCTTGTTAAAAAACGACTTATTGACCTATAGGCCTTTACCACCACAAAAGTTAATCCAAGTACCTTTTTAAAAACTTTTTTCTCACCTATGTTAATAAGCATTTTTGATCCCCAAAAAGCACTCTCAAACACCCCTCTAAGGGGTTGTTTGGTACAAAGATTTGGAAGCAGAGAAATGAAAATTGATGTAAATCTCTTGTTTGAGAGAATTGACATCATTTTAGGTGGAGAAATGGAATTCTTTGGGAATTCATTGTAGCGTAAAAATAGAGAAATGCAATTCTCTCCATTTTGAGGTGAAATGGAGAGAATTGGTGTCTGATGTTCAATTTCAAACCCGACGACCACCTACATCTACGACCACCGCCAATGACCACATCCGACGACCACCGGTGTCGACAACGACTGCCGACGACCGCCGAAGACCACCTTTGACGACCACCGGTGTCAGCGACAACCTATGCATCTCCAACAAAGGGAGTAGCCTTCAAGAGTTACCGCCCGATGTTGCAGTCCGGCGACATGAGCCATCATTTCTCTGTTTCATTTATTTGATGAATACCAAACAAGAGATTTATACCAATTCTTCACCCCATTTCCATTTCCATTTCCATTTCCATTTCTCTCCAATTATTTTCTCTATACCAATCACAACCTAAATTTTTAACCAACCATAGTAAAACGAGATGCAATAAGTGGTATATGGATGGATAT
This sequence comes from Centaurea solstitialis, assembly GCA_030169165.1. NCBI lineage: Eukaryota > Viridiplantae > Streptophyta > Magnoliopsida > Asterales > Asteraceae > Centaurea > Centaurea solstitialis. Next base: position 47,956,325 of record CM058040.1, read on the forward strand.
GTTTTTTTTCTTTTTTTTTTGCTATGCAGTGTAATAGTCAATTTTACAATATTGAGCAGTTGATAAATTATGTTATTTAATGCAATAACAGTAAAAACAAATTTATATAAGGATTTGTTTATATCATTTAATCATCAATTTTCTTGTAACTAACATATATCAAATTTATTCTTTGACCCCTTAATAATCATACACTAATAAGCATAAGCAAGTTATACATAGCGAATGATTATGTGAGAATTTGAGGTTAACTTAATAAATATGATAAGTGGATTTGAATTGTTGATCACTTTTAATCTCACGGCCTCCAATTGGGCTTTAAAAGGGAATTGATCCGATGCATCTTATCTCGATGCATTTAATCCCAATCTGCATTCACTTCTCATCCAATGATTGATACCTATTTTTGACGTTTCTCACATAAACCTCTACTTCTCACCAAAACCCAACCTACGTACACGTACACTATAGTGAGTTTGAATTCAAAGAAAACTGATCGGTACATTAAGAAAAGAAACTCTTTAAAATTTAGTGCACAATAAAGTGTCTATCATTTTTTAGTGAACTTTTCAGAAAATGGTTCGAGACATCCTCAAAGGTTTAGTTTTGGATATCTTTATTTGGTAAAATATCATAGTTCATTTAATGGAATTTCATTACTTCGAAAATTATATTTATGCTCGAATGATTTTAGTAGTCCAGGTGCTTACATGGAACCATCTGTTAGAAATTATGTGCAGAAGTTGACAAACCAAAGATTACACAATCCAATGTTATAAGACACTTGAGGGTCACACTTGTGAGGACCTGTAAAACGAACAAGTAAAAAACTCCAGTATAGAGAGATTAGATTTATAATAGTCAATTATAAATCTATTGGGTGTTTTCTGTAAGAAACTCCAAAGTTGAAGGTTTCTATTAATTAATTAATTGAAAGGGATTATATATTTATTAGTTAAATAAATATATAACTGATTTAATTAATTGATATATATTTATTAGTTAAATAAATATATATGGTAATTATCCTGACTAATATATTAGTTAATATATATGGAATAAATCTTTCTTGGTGGAGAAGAAAAGATTTATTTATGGATAATTATAGAAAAAGGAAACTGAATATGATACAGATTCTGTTTATTCAGTTATATATATCCAGTTATGGTTAAACCTTTTTCATTCATTCATTCAATTATTCACTCCTACCATAGAAACCAAAATTCTCTCTCTCACTCTCTCCCAAAACCGGCGATCACAACCAAACCGGAGGAAGTTCGGTTCTTCGTTCGGGTGTTCCGGAATTTGGAGTTGTTAACCGGCTAGAAGGTCCGTTCGTAGGGTTCATCACGGGTGGATCTAACTCAAGCGATTCAGGTAATGTTTCTAACACCCTATTATATGTATGATTAGATAAACAATATCGATCATGTGCTTTTCGGGTTTTTACACTTTTTGCTTCCGCTGATCAAACCAGTTTGGTTTGATAAATCAGTTAAACAGTTTGTTTTTCTGAACCGTGACTCGAACCAGTTTGGTCCGAGGTCTCACAAAAACCCAACACCATCAACCCATATACAAACATCATTGTAAACTTAAAAGTCCAAGAAAGTTCTAACTATAATTATTAACAGACAAATTTTCATCTCGTTGTTTTAAACAAATCTGGATGTTGGATAATAACACTGCTAGGATTCGTCTAACGGACCAACAACGTTGTCGATGATGGAATAACAATACTGTTGATGCCAATCATGTCATTACTATTGATTGTTTTAATGGTAAGATTTACAATGTTTTGAAACATAAGAAAACAAACTAACAGATAAAACTATATTTATCTCAACTGTTAATGATGCTTACATAAAATATTTTAATTAAAAATAGAAATATAATGCAAACAATATATTGCAAATGATCGTGTAAGAACTAAGAAGTTAACGGCGAAAAAGCGTGATAAGTGGATTTGAACCCCTTATCTCTTTTAATCTCATGAATTGCGATTTATAATAGATTTGATCTGGTGCATTTGATCGTAATGTGCATCAACTTATCATCTAACGGTTGATAACCACTTAACATGCTTCTCACGTTAACCTCAACATCTTACTGGAACCTAACCCTATGATTACAACATTGTACATGCATAATTGATAAAATGAGTAAACTACAAATTTGGTCCATGTGGTTCGTCGATTAAAACTCTTTTCATCCATCCAGTTTAAAAATTACAATACGAGATCATGGTTTGCAAAAACGTTCCAATTCGATCTCTTTCTCTAATGGTCGTTAAAAGATCCCGTTGGATAGAGGTATTGTATTCGTTGCATGCTTTATTGCATTTTCTATATTAAGTACACAAATATATTTTAGAGAATTAGAGGGACCAACCATGTAATTTTGCCCAAAAACCCAAAAGCAAGGGTGGACTAACAACTTCGTCGGCCAATTATCCCCATTCCAACCAGAATTTCTCCTTGACAACCTTCTTCTTCGACACGCTCTCTCCCTTTCCACTATTTCTCATTTCCACTAGCCACCCTCCTCTCCCCAAACGTACTTTTCCATCAATCACCTCCTCATATCAGGGTTATGTGATTTATATGGGAACTTTTGATTTTGAATTTATTGTGATCTATGTAAACATGGAGGATTCAGTTCGTGTTTGCTTATTTGTTTGGATAGTAAACAATGATGTAAGAACATATCGTGCTTTTTGGTGGGATTAGTTCCAACAATGAATTTCAAAATTGGTGGGGTAACAAATGGTGACTATTGTGATATATGTGTCTAATTATGCCAATGAAACTAACCATCTCACAAGTCTACGTAGTAGACTAACTAAATAACATAACACTGTCCATTATCTAGTTGCGTCTTATATATGAGTCATGAAATGGTCTTTTTGTAAGGGTTTGTTCTTATCTTACAAAGGGTAGTGGGGAATATGACAATGAAGAATGAAAATGGGTTTGTCGTAGATCGAACATAACAAAAAGGGTGGCTTCGACATGTGTTTTAGGTTTGGAGGTGGGGATTGGGTTTGGAGATGGAGATGGAGACATTGATGGAGATTACGGGGGACAGGGTTGATGACGATGAAGTTTCCCATTAAAATGTGGTTCCCGACGAAAATACAAGTTGCAAACATATGTATTATTGATCCAATCTCTCTAAGTGATTGATAATTTGATGGCGATCATTTTTTATACTTGGTGAAAAACACTTACCTGTAATCATTCAGCTTCAGTGATCACCACTGAGTTTGTTTAGTGATTAAAATAAGTCTTGTAATGTAACACCCCAAAATTTGAAGTCAACAAAAACTTTCATTAACGAAAGGTGGTAATACAAATTACGCCAAAGCGTGAGCTCTTCCCAAAAATGGGGTATAAAGTAATGTACAATTACAATGTTTGTAATTTAAATGAAGCGGTATAATAACCAACAAGTCTAATTCCTAACAAGAAAAAAGACTACAAAGGGCCATCAGTTTCTACTATCAACTCGCGGTCTAGATGATGGGTCTCTTCACACGATTCCCCAAGCTCACTCTAAACCCAAGCATTTACTTTGGAGCGGCACCACTAGCACCTGAGAGACACATCGACACCACACAAGTGTTAGGCCAAAAGAGCCTAGTGAGTTGTACCAACAAGTACGATACATATCGAATCATGTTAAGACATATGATGTATACATAAGGGTATAATAACAAACATAATCCAAAAATACTTTTTCGGGTTATCTTTTATCTTCGGAAACAGTGGGAGCGACCCACCTCCACCAACCAATATCCCATCACTCGTTACTTCCAAACACCTCGATGCCATATCTACCATGACACCATCAGAGGCCCACGCACCTCGGAGCCACCCAAGAGCCGACGACATAGGGGCATTCCTATTTCAGAACCTCCCAAGACTGTTTGGTGTGGAAATATTGCGTTGGTTCGTCCATTGTTATTTATATAGTCGTATATCCGCCGCCAGTCCCATCACTCTTTACTTCCAAACACCTCGATGCCATATCTATCATGACACCATCCACAGAGGCCCGCGCACCTCGGAGCAACCCGAGAGCCGGCGACATAGGGGCATTCCTATTTCAGAACCTCCCAAGACTGTTTGGTGTGGAAACATGGCGCGGAATATACTTAATTACACAAACGTGTTACGTAATTTAATCCGGTCTATGAGACCATTATATACTGGGTACCTCGTTGCCATATCTATCATGACACCATCGGAGGCATATACGTACTGTCTAGAAAGACTCATACAATTATCTTAACCTTTCATAGGTATTGATCGAGGGTCTCAAGCCCTTCATTCATTTCATATAAGCCCACATGTTCGGGGTTCAATACCTTCACATCATTCTGTGGCATACATAATAACACGTATTTCTCATAAATACATTCATCATATAGTCACATGAATTTAACTCATGCATTAGTAGCATACGATAATCTATTCCATGTATACAATAATCCAAGTCAAGCCATTCATACAAGCATCGTTACTCATTCTTTTCATGGCAATCCTTAAACCTAACAATTTAGGCATTTAATCAAAAATCATGTTTATTCACAATAACCAAGCAAGATATGTAAATCAAACAAGATGACGTGCTCTTAGTTTTAACAAAACGGGTTTAGCAACTCACCTTGAGGCTCGTAAAGCCAAAAGTCCCAAATTTTACCAAGAACCTTAGCTTAAAGCTTGAGTGAACACCTAAACCGATAATGAGTTAATACCTTGGACTGGTTGGTCTTCCTAGCCCTAATACACCAGGTTGGTCTTCCTAGCCCTAATACATGGACTGGTTGTCAGGCAGTCTAGTAAAAGTCACCCAATTCTATTGCTATTGCACGGAACTCTACTATCTAGTTGCTCTCGGTCCGAGCTAACCACCTAACACAACTCTCCGTGTTACCGAAGTGAAGGTCAAGAAAGGTTGATTATCCTAACATAGTCTATCTATTCTGGTCAAACAGATACACCCAACCAATGAGTTCAAATAACCATACAATGCAAATCAAACTGGAATCAAAGATAAACATTCAACAAACCATTCATCTATTTAAAATAAATATCCAAAGTATTCAAACCATAATGAAAACAGAAAAGGGACTAGTACATAGACACACCAATCATAAATGCGTAAACAAACTGACTAAAGACCGGTAGATTTGTTGCAGCATTCCCTCGAATCTCCTCCGTAGTCGTCACATCGAGCCTCCGGCTTCTTGATTTGGAAACCCTAAGTGGCTCCCATCTAACCTAACCACTGAATTATGGAGAGAATATTTTCTGAATATTGGATTTTTTGAATGAATAATCTGAATGACCCAAGGCTTGTATTTATAATTAAACTCGGCAGGCCCGTTTAGCGATTGCGAAACGGCAGGTTCGCGGCACTAAACGGGTAACTCAATCTTCCAGAATTTTCCATTAATCGATCTTAGCGGCCCGAAATCTCCTTTAGCGGCGCGAAACGGCAGCTGAATCTCCCAGAATCTTCTTTTCCATATCTGATAAAGATCTTTGCTTCGGGAAGAAGTCATCTTCTGGTGGAGAAATCTGGAACATTCCAGAATCATTCGAGGGAAGCCATTAACTTTGGAAGGGAATAAAAACACATAAATGGAAACCAAATAATTGATTTTTCCATTTCTTCACAAAGTATCCATTTTTGACACTTTTTACCCTCTTTTTGTATTTTTTAGCACAAGTGCCTCCAAAACCTGCAAAACTAAGATTTAAGCCTTTTTTAGTCAAACCGTATCAAAAACACTCTCAAATTAAAGACAAAAGTGAGGAATTAATGCGACCAAAACATGTATAATTTTGGAGTTATCAGCATCGTTACTCATTCTTTTCATGGCAATCCTTAAACCTAACAATTTAGGCATTTCATCAAAAATCATGTTTATTCACAATAACCAAGCAAGATATGTAAATCAAACAAGATGATGTGCTCTCAGTTTTAACAAAACGGGTTTAGCAACACACCTTGAGGCTCGTAAAGCCAAAAGCCCCAAATTTCACCAAGAACCCTAGCTTAAAGCTTGAGTGAACACCTAAACTGATAAGGAGTTAATACCTTGGATTAATTCTAGATCCACAACATATAAGACTAGATCTACACTTAAAAACTCAAAAATAGAACTTACCTCCTCAAGATCTTGGGTGAAAACCCTAGGATGAAGAACCTTCAACAATGGTGGATGGATAGTGAAGAAGATGAAGCCATGGAGATCTCCACCCTCTAAAATAATAGATCTAACCTCCAACACTTTCAATAACACGAAATCCACCTAAAATAACACCAAATCTAAGACAAGTATGGGAGGAAAGGTTTGGAGATGAAAAACCCCCAAATATAAGCTTAAAACTCGAAGGGGATGAAGAGATTACTTACACCAATGATTTTGAACTCCCAAATACTTGAAATCCATTGATGTAGTCTTGAAGAGCTCGAAAAACCGAGAAGAACGCAAAAAGAATCGGGAGAAATGGAGTTGAAATGAGAAAGTTATGCTCAAATGAAGAAAGAGGGCTATTTAACTCGGTATCAGGGCTGACACCCCTTAGCGATCGCTAAGAGGAATGCTTAGCGATCGCTAAGCATCAACTTCAGCAAACAGAACCATTTTCTTCATGGCCTTAGCGATCGCTAGAACAATTCCTTAGCGATCGCTAAGGTGCTGTGTTGGTGAAAACCTGTTTTGGCCATATCTTCTTCGTTATAGCTTCGATTTCGATCCCGGAAGAACCATTGGATTCGTATTTCAATTTCCCATCTAACCAGACCATAAAATCTAGGTTTTAATCAAAAATCCTATTTTTCACATTCGTCTTAAAGGTTCTAAAGCCCGAAAATTACGGGTGTTACATGTAACCTAAAAGAATCGAGTGTTCCTTAAAGACAAGTATTCATGTCAAAACCCTTCTGCGATGTCGAAGAAATAACTTAAGATAGAGTCAAGACTATCAAGACCTGGAGGGGTGTTCAACAATATCAACTTGACTACACATGTGAAAATCCGAACCAATAATCATCTATCATAAATGTACATGCTAGCTGATTAGAATTTTGTCCAACAAGATTCGAAATCCGTCTTATTCTCTTTTGCACTAAGGATGCCTTGAGTGTTTCAACCTGACACAAGTCAACCCTAGAGCTACTTTTCACAAACGACTAAAAGATTTGCCGGTCTCCAGATTTAACTGTCATATTTGCCGTTCACTTTTTCACACGACAATCCTAAAAGGGCCCACCACTATCTATATTTTTTATTATTTAATGCGTATTTGATTTAATTAATACAAGGATTATTATTATAAATAGATTATTTTAATAATCAAACCAAACCCTAAAACAAATTCAAAATTCAACCCGACAGGAAAACGGGCCATGACCAAACTATGACCCGTAACATGTAAATGGGCCACCAACGGTAACCAACGGACTAAAATTTAAACAGTTCCAAACAAACCAACACCCGATCCGATACAAACCCGACCCGACCCGACCCGACCCGATTCAACTTTCTTTC
>CM058040.1:47963988-47968988 GCA_030169165.1 Centaurea solstitialis
GGGTTGGGGGGGGTTTGGGTTTTTTTTGGGGGCCCAAAACCCCCCCCCGGGGAAAAAAAAGTGGGTAATTTCAAACCACATTCAATTACCAAACAAATCAAAAACAAAACCATAAAATCTATCCCTGGTTCATCTACCACGATAAGTACTACATAAAAACTACACTACTACTCATAGCTAGAAACAAATAAGAAGATAAAGACAGACATTCTACCGACCATACAGCTAAAATTATTAATCGAGTATCCGTATCGCGCAGCTTTCCCTCTCTCACACTTTGATTCTCCCTCCAAACCACTAACCAACGGGAAAAAAACTGACCTTTACTTGATTTTTCTGTCTAAGATGCATATGGAACTGAAGGCTGAGAACGTATTTAAAAAAAGGTCGGAAGCTGTTTTCGCGTTCGCCAAGTAGGCGTTCGCGGCGCGAAACACTTAAAAACCCTACTCCTTCTATTTTGGGGCAATTCTGGAATCTTTTTGTGAGTGCAAATGCCAATTTCGCGCGCTAAACTTCATCTTCGCGGCGCTAAGTATGAAAAGGGCAGGAACCTTCTCGATATCAGTCTTGGCGCGCCAAAACCTTCACTTCGCGATCGTTAAAACTTCCTGTTTTTGTTTTTTTCATTTTCGCCAATTTCGCCTATTTTCCTGCTTTTTTGCTCCGTTTCTCCAATACCTTAAATAACAAACTATACCAATTCGTGAGTAATTAGGTGAGAATCAAGTGATAAACGGGGTATTTACAATTAGCACCACCAAAACATGTATATTTTTGGTGTTATCAAAATCCCACACTTATTTGATTTGTCCTCAATCAAAGACTGAAAGATAAGAAAGATGACACCAAAATTATCTCCACCCAAGATCTAGAAAGATCTTCACATAGCCCCAAAAGACAAGACATATAAGCAATCAATACAGTTGACTTTTACCCTCACATAGATATTAATTAAGTTTCTCTCTGGGTAAAAGTGTAAATAAGGTGATCTCACCATACTCTGTCCATATTTATGCATAGTATTGGCACTGATCTAATCTCCACACTGATGTTGTCAACCGTCAAGAGACTTTTGTATATTTTTAGGCTAAGGTTAAGGGTAGGATAAAGGTATATTGATTGGCTAAGTATTTGCACAAAACTTGAAAACCATTTTTTTTTTTTTTATGTCCAACAGTAAAGCATCAAATCTGATTCTCAACATTGTAAACTATGGATGAGCATATCTCTCTTTTTCTTTTTTTTTTTTTTTTAGAATGCCTAGTTGTTTTATTGTTGCACAAATTTCTATTTTCACACTTTAAGCTCACTTTTTTTTTTCGTATCTCTTTTGATATTTTTCTTTTCTTTTCTTGAGTCTCATCTTTTCTTTTTTCTTTCTTTTCTCTTTTTTCAGAGCAGCAACTATGTGCTTTTGGCTCTTCTCATGCTCTATCAATCCCATAAAACTTCAGATTTTGAAAAACTGGATCAAACATCTCAAGTATCAAATTTAATTACGGCAAAAGATAGATAAAACAATTAGGCTCAGGGTATATGGGGAATTGGGTAAAGAAACGAAAGGGTAAGGCTCAAAAAATGGTTTTTAAGGGGAAAATGTTTTAATTAACACCTTTTTAGAAATTGCTAGGCAAATTTAAAAAACCCATAGAGGTTTTCTAACGAAAGGGTAAAAGGGTTTGAAACGAAGGCCTCTATCATCAATGGGGATAAAAACTTTTCTTATTGGTCTCGAAAGAATTCTAGTGACAAGTTCTACCTTGGGCAAAGTCGGGATTCCTCAACAAATGAATTAAATTAGGGTCAATCTCCAAAGGAACGGTGAGGGACTATGGTAATCGGTATTCCAAGGTATTCTCCACTCAAACATCTCTCTCATGTCCTCCTAAACAACAACCATCTCAAAAAAAATCTCAGATTTTAAAAAAAAATTGGGGGCAAAATTCAAAGCTTTAAAAAAATTTTAAAAACGCAATCACAAGCATAAAGGTACCCAAAAGCAAGCAAAAGTCAAAATAACCCCCTCCCCCCCCATTAAAATTTGCATGTCCTCAAAGCAACAGTTAAAACAATTTAAAGGGGTAAATTGGGGAAAAAAAAAAAATTCCCCCCTTATTTTACTTTTTCTGATCTGAGAGAGATTATTCCGGAAAAACGTACCCGATGGCCATAAAAAAGCTGTATCTAAAAAACAAAAAGAAAAAAAAAAAAGGTAAAAAAAAAAAAATTTAAAAAAAACCAAACTAAGCAAACAATTTAAAAACCTAAACAATTTTCCCAAAAAAAAAAAATAAAAAATAGTCAAACACAAACACAAACAAAAAAAAATTGTTTAGACAACCATATGAATAAGAGATAAAAGAAGATCAATAGGGGCCTCGGGGTTGGTTACCCCAAACCTCAAAGTGGAAAACCCGGGGCGGTGCACGTGGGAGAATGGCCAAAACTGCGATGCAGCAAAAGGATCGCATGCAACCCCAAAATTTTGGGAGCCTTTTGGGTTCATAAATCCCTTTGCCAGTTGTTTGGGTGGGAGCCTCGGGTGTTTACCCATATGCTGATGATGTGGGCCAAATAACTGAATCTCCGATAAACATTACTCAGTTTTTAAAACCCAGTGCCCCGCTTCATCCCGTTGTTCGTCCTCTTTCCCCCCCTCGCTTCACCTTTTTTCCCTTGGGTACTCCTCGTCCCCTTCTTGGCTCGTGTTTTGTGGATAAGGGGCCAGTAACGATCTCCGCCAACCAAGTGATCACCCAGCTGCCCCCTTCCTCGGATTGCTCCAGTCGATCAAACCCCCTCTCCCGAGGCTCGCTCGAGGCAATAGCATCACGGTTAGAACCCCGTAATGCCCACCAAACGGGGGACATATTGGGCCCCGCCTCCGGGACCCTCCCCATAACCGCCTCCCTTCATGAGTTTTTCATGGCGACGAATAGGGGCGTTTGGGTATTTTTATCCTGGGGATTGCTCGAGAAGCCAAAATCAAGTCGAGATCTCTCCTCCTCGAGGGAAGGCATTGACCCCCCATTAAAAGCCTCCGAGTAGAGTCGGGGCCAAGAAAAGAAGGCTTTTACCTTGAGATTGCCACCTATTTTCCCCCCTTTTCCCAGAACCCCAAGATAAAAATGGGATGAAATCGTCCGGCCTCTTTCCCCTGGGGAAAAGTACTCCAGAATCCGGGGGCCTCCACCTCGGCTTGGGTATAATCCCCAAAGCCACCGCCAAGTCGACCAAAGGAAACGAAAGCCAACACCACCGGGTCGAAAACTCATGCACGGCTGGAAAACTATCGAGGGGTTTTCCCCCTTCCCAAACCGAAATGTAGCCAAGAACTCCAAATGAGCTCTCGGAAAAAGGGGGCCGGAAAATCAAAGATCCCCTCCCAAATTGGCAAATAAAATATTTGGGGGCCCTTTCCCATCGTACGCATGCTTTTCCCCAATTGGCTCGGATCCATTTCCATGCCAAAAACGGAGAAGATCCCAATCTACCTCCTCGGCCCGGGTTTTTGACGGACGCGGCGGTCGACATCTTTCGGTAATGCCCACGGCCTTTGATCATTAAACTTTGATCTTTCCCAAAATAGTGAAGGTCCCCCACCCCCAAGGGAAAATTAAGATGGGGGGATTTTTTTCAAAATCCCAAAAAACTTAGTTCAAGGCCCCCTAAAATTTAAACAAATTATATCATTCAAAAATGGAAAAAATTAAGTTTAAAAATTAATAAAATAATTTTAAAAAAATTAAATATTAAATTTTTTGAATTATAAAAAAATAAAATAAAAATTTTTTAAATTAATAATTAACAAAATAAATTAAAAAAACTGCGCTTTTAAATTTTCCTCTAAGAACGAAGATGCCAAAAAAAGAAAACAACCATCAAGGTGCACCTAAACAATTCCATTCCAACAATTACCATTGAAGGTCCAACAAGCTAATTCAACAAACAAAAACATCCAAAACTATTTCCCTCAAAAACAAAGCTCAATCCCCAAACAACAATTAATTACACAATGGGTTTTTAATTTAAGAAGAATCTAGAAAAAACCAAAACCACCATGTTGCCCCAAATCATAATTCACTACACCAAATCGAGCTTAAACCAAAAACAAATCAATTTAGGAAACATACCTTTGTGCCTTGTGGATGAAATTAAAGTTTAAATTTTCGAACGGGCAAGGACGTGAGGGGTTTTCGGGGCGCCGGAGAGAAATTTTTTTTGGGTTTTTGGGGGGGTTTTAAAAAAAGGTGAAAAATTTTTTTTTTTTTTTTTTTTTGGGTTTTTTTTTTTTTTTTTTTTTTTTTTTTTTTTTTTTATTTTTTTTTTAAAAAAATGCCGGGTTGCCTCCCAGAAGCCTTCATTTTTGACTGGGTCTAGAGTCGACCCCGCTTTCGGCCATTTTTTTGGCTCTCGGGGTGACGAACCCCTTTTCTTTTCGTGTTCCTTCTTGAGGGTCCCGGGTTTGGGAATATCTCCTTTGGTTTTATCCCGGATTCGGGGATCCTCCGCTTCTTTCGGCCCCTTTGTTCATGAGGGACAGTGGCGGTTCGGACCTTCTTTTAAGGGAAGAAAGGATCTTTATAAGGGCCCTCGAATTCTAACCGGTCCCGTTGGATCAAAAAAAAACGGTTTTTTTTCCCCTACCCCCTGCTCTAACTTGATTTCGCATTCCTATTAACTTGGGGGGTATGCAGAAAACTCTCCCGAGAATGATAGGGATCCCGGGCCTTCGGAGGTTGGAAAGATAAAGTCCGTAAGAAAACAAAATTTTCCCGATTCGAAGGGAACTGCTCCCTATCCCCAACTTTGGTCATGTCCCCTTCATTCCTCGATATTATAATCCCCGCTCGACTTCTTGATACCCATTTCCAAAAAAAAACAAGAAGGCATCATGTTAAGTGCGGCACCTAATCAATTAAAGCAAGACCTTTGTATTTAGAACAAAAAAAGGGTAAACTGAAAACTTCCCGGGTATCTTGTTGGTGCGATATAGA
>CM058040.1:47973988-48002040 GCA_030169165.1 Centaurea solstitialis
AGGACAAACAAAAATAGAAATGTGGGCACTTATTTTGGGGTGGAGGAAGCATGTAATTAACTAAATGACAGTTTTACCATTAATAGTATAGGAAGTAATGGATTTCTCCATCTTATGAATTAAGGGTGGAATTGAAAAATAGGCACTTGTTTTTAACAAAGTACACTTATCCTCGGTCAAACTAGATTAGAAATATGAACACTTATTTTGGGACGTAGGAAGTATTTAATTAACTAAATTACAATTTTACCCTTAATAATATAGGAGGTAATGGATTTCTTCATCTTATAATTAAGGGCAGAATTAGAAAGTAGGCACCTACTTTTGAATTCTTGGACAAAGTGAAATAGAAATGTGGACACTTCTTATGGGGTCGAGGAAGCTAAAAATTAACTAAAATGACAATTTTACTCTTAACAATCTAGGAAGTAATGGATTTCTCTATCTTATAGTTAAGGGTAGAATTGGAAACTAGGCAGTTACTTTTAGAAGTGGAAGTGGTCACTTATTCTGGGACAAACTAAAATAGAAATGTGGGCACTTATTTTGGAGGAGGAAGTATTTAATTGATTGTATGACAATTTTACCTCTGAAATACAACCGTTTCAACTCATCAGAGTCTTGTTACAGGTTTTGATGAACTTAACGAACGACAACTCTGTGGGATGTCGGCAAATTGCCGCCTGTGGAGGGTTGGAGACCCTGTGTGCTTTGATAGCCGGCCATTTTCCATCGTTCAGTTCTTATTTACCCACTTTCAGTGATCTAAGAGACAAGTCGGCTCTTGTCGAAATCGATCATCAGGATAATAAGCGCCTTACTGATCAAGAATTGGATTTTCTTGTGGCTATTCTTGGCTTGCTTGTCAATCTGGTTGAGAAGGATGGTCATAACAGGTGCTCATTTCTTATGGTTATAAAGCTTCCGTGCCTTGTTTATTTTTGAAAAATACTTAGGATAGGAGTATATGCATGTATGTATATGTGTGTGTGTATATTATATATATAAATATAATAGGGAGGTTATGGTAAAACCCCCCAAAAAAGAAAAACTGAGGAACACTCTGGTAACTATTCATCTGGATGGTATGCACATATGCATATAACTAATTAAAGCCTTTTGGTTTTTATGCACGTATGCATGCTATGCACATGTGCATAATGGACAAATTGCTCGCAAAATTACTTGTATGCACATGTGATGAATGGTTACCAGGATGTTATTCAGATTTTTTTTTACCATGAACCTGACCCTATATATATGTATGTATTTTTGATACCGGGCCATGTTTATGTTTTGAGCTTAATGAAAAAAAACCCTTTTGGTTAGCCGTAAGCTGGCTTTTTTAAATGCCAATTCAAGCAGCGTTTCAATAATCTCTATGTTTTCCTTTTCCAATTATGCCCCTTATATTTTTCCAGTTACCCTTTTAAGTTTTAACATGTTTTGTTTAGGTCATTTTTACATTGTGATTTATAGCTTATCTGCTAGTTTACCAAACATGACTAACTTATCTGCCAACAACTAGCTTCATTCACTTTTGATATTTCTGCATAAGCTCATGTTTCTGGTTTTACTAAATTACTTTTATCAACGGTTAGTGGTAAACATGCAACTTTTGTTGCAGATCACGTCTTGCAGCTGCGAGTATATCAATACCTAGCATAGAAAGTGAAATTACGGATGTAATTCCTCTGCTATGTTCCATATTCTTGGCAAACCAAGGGGCTGGTGAAGCAGCTGAAGAAGGACGACAATCGGCCTTGGTGAGTACACCCATAATTTTTGTGTTCATTGATGGAAAATGTTGACTTTTAGCTAAATGACCAAAGTACCCTTGGTTTAAAGTAAATCTTATTGACCAAGATGCATACTTGAAAATTGAAATAGATTTGTGGTGTTCTCTCCATCCCACAAGAATCGACACATTCGACACTGATACAAATTGTTGTCTTTTAGCTAAATGACCAAAATACCCTTGGTTTAAAGCAAATCATATTGACCAAGATGGCAAGATGCATGCTTGAAATAGATTTGTTGCACTTCTCTTCACCTCACAAGAATTGAGATATTTGACCCTGATAGAATTTGTTTTCTTTTAGCTAAATGACCAAAATACCCTTGTTTTAAAAGCAAATCCTAGTGACCAAGATGCATACTTGAAATGGATTTGGTGCAGTTCTCTCCATCCCACAAGAATTGACATATTTGACATTGATAGAACTTGTTGTCTTTTAGCGAAATGACCAAGGTAACCTTGAATTAAAGCAAATCTTATTGACCAAGATGCATACTTGAAATAGATTTGTTACACTTCTCTCCATCCCACAAGAATTGACATATTTGACCCTGATAAAATTGTTGTCTTTTAGCTAAATGACCATAATACCCTTGGTTAAAAGCAAATCTTATTGACCAAGATGCATACTTGAAACAGATTTGTTACACTTTTCTCCATCCCACAAGAATCGACACATTTGACCTTGATAGAACTTCTTGTCTTTTAGCTGAATGACCAAAATACCCTTGGTTTAAATCAAATCTTAAGGACCAAGATGCATACTTAAAATAGATTCGTTGCACTACTCTCCATCCGACAAGAATCGACATATTTGACCTTGATAGAACTTGTTGTCTTTTTAGCTAAATGACCAAGTCACCAAGATAGCCTTGAATTAAAGCAAATCTTGTGAGCCAATTTGCATCACTTCTGCTTGAAATCGTTGTGTTTTTTGAAATGCCTGTTGCTGATTTTGCACACTCTCACCTACATCTGTATTAGATTTACTGGGTCTGTTTGGTTATTGTAAACATTGGTGTGTTTGTGCAGAATGATGAGGATCCCGTTTTAGAGGGAGAGAAAGAAGAGAAAATGATTGTCGAAGCATACTCGGCCCTTCTTATTGCCTTTCTGTCTACAGAAAGGTTGGTTGATTTTTTATTTATTTATTTTCACGAATACCCTTTTGACTTTTTATCTTACGAGGATACATGCTCTTGACTTGACAGTAAGAGCATACGCAACGCCATTGCTGAATGTCTTCCAAACCGTAAGCTGGCTATTCTCGTGCCTGTCTTGGAGAGATTTGTGGTATGCCATTTTTGCCCTTTTAATCTTATACTTTCTTTGTTACAAAATAGATGTTCACAATAAAAAATGCACAAAGTTTTAGAAACATGTAATTAGATTTTTAAATTAATTAAATGACAATTTTACCCTTGATAACAAAGGGACTACTTAAATTTTCCATCTCATTGTAAAGGGTATAATTGGAAAGTAATGAATTTTCCCATCTCAAAATTAAGAGTTTAATTGGAAAGTAATGAATTTTCCCATCCCATAATCAAGGGTATAATTAGAAAGAAATGGAAATTTCCATCTTCATAAATGACAATATAGAGTAATGAATCTTAATTAAGGGTATTATTGGAAAGTAGGCATTATTGGAAAGTGGATACTTATGTAGGGACAAACTAAAGTAGAAATGCGAATACTTGCTTTGTGATGGGGGAGCATCAATTTCAAAACCTAAAATAAAGAAATTTCCAATTGACAAAAATACCCTTTACAGACATGATCTTGCCCAAATCTGGCGTGTTAACGGAAACGATCGCTCTACATAAATACCCTTTATTGACATGATCTTGCTCAAGTCAAACACACTAAACCTTATTTTCGAGTCGGATATACTTTGTCAGTTTGGTTAATCTTGTGAAACTAACTTCTTGTCTCTCTTGTGCTAGGAATTTCACATGTCGTTGAACATGATCTCAGAGGAGACACATTCGACGGTTCTTGAGGTAATCGAATCATGTAGGATGCTATGAGAAAAGTAATTGAATGAATGAATGAATCTTGTACAGCTTCAACCTTCCTCTTGAAGAGAGGAAACCAATAGGATAATCAATGTTATATTGACCACATTGACCACCATTACATCATATTTTTCTTCTATTTTATTTCATATTTTTTTTGTAGAATACGTTTCATGCGAGTTTTTTTTTGTTGTTGTTCGTTTTGTTACGTAAGCCGTGGTTTCTTCACCATCTTGGTGTTGTGTAGGATCCTTTGTATGTGCATGATTATGCTTTGTATGGGTCAAGTTTAAGAAGAGTTAACCAAGAGTCTGGTTTGTGGTGTATTATGTTAATTTGGAGAAATCCTTCCTAAAAAACTACTCTTGGAAGTGTATTGTTAATGGTATTTAGTGTTATAATAGTTATATTACTTTTTGTATAATGTTGAAAATTATATAGGGTTTGTTTTCTTCATAGAAACTACTATTCTACCATTTGGGATTTGTGTGTATGGTATGTCAAATATAACAGGACAAAAAACTTGTCCCCTATTTGGCATTAGAGAGGGACAAGTTAAGTGAGACAAAAATCCATTATTCTGCTTTAACTGAAATAGATGGAAAACAAAATTAGGGAAATGACATAAGGATTAATGAATTACTAAGGTGCTGTTTGTTTTTGGGTTTTCAGATCTGAATGAGCTCCTTTGTCTGACTCGGTCAGACATTTGGAAATCCAGATTGTTTGTCTCCTATAAAATTTCAGAGGCTTTAATCACCTAAAGTCATCTGAATAAAAAAGTGAGAACCTTGCCTCTGATTCGCTTAGAGCTTCCTTCGCTACCATCATTCCACATTCTCTCTCGTGGGTTTTGTTTTTTCAACCTAAATCTGCTCCTTTTTTTACAGCATCAAATTTATTAACCAAATAAAAACGAAATACACAAAACCACAAAACAAATTCGAGACAAGAAGCCACAAAATCGAAATAAGAAACCACAAAGACATAAACGAAACCAAAATTGCCCTTATGAACTAACATTTATGTTGTTCCCCCATCTCTTTCAGATTTGATTTTTGTTCTGTCTTCAAGGAAAGAAGAAGATAGAAGAGACTTGGTTGTAGTAAAAAAAAAGAACATAATGGTGAACATACAAACAAGAAATGTTTTTTAAAGGAGATAAGAAGAGACTTGGATTTTGTTGATTAAGAATTCAAGGTGACGATGCGGTGGATTGCTTATTGCTGCCATGGATTCTCATTTGAGGGAGAAATATGAATAGAACTAATGGGTAGGTGAGGAGATGAATATCTAAAGCCTTCCAAACAATAATTAATTTTTGCTAGATGGTACACTTTAATTTATTAATTAATTTAGGGTCCTTCAAATTTAACATATAAAAAGGTTAACCCAACACAATACAACAAGGAGAATGTTATATACAAATGAATAAACAATTATAAGCATTTAGATATTTGAAAGTTTATAAAAACAAACAGTCTAATTGATTCAGATTTCAGATTTCAGCATCTCCTCTAAAAAAATCAGAAATGAAATTAGACTTCAGACTTCAGCATCTCTTAAAAAACAAACGCCACTTAAGAGTGTGTTTGGACGTGGAAAACTGTTTTCTTTTTTCTAGAAAACGTCTGTAGAAATGGAGTTGTGTTTTAATTTTCAGTGTTCTATAAAGTTTTAAAAAAACACGTTTTGTTGAAATGGTGAAGTTATTTTCTGATTTGAAATTGAAAAATGCATTTTTTTTAAAACTACTTAAATCGGTTTTCTAATTTATATATAAGTTAGAAAATGAAAAAATCTCACTTTTTTGGAGAATTTTTGAAAACTGAATGAATTGAACGTGCTTTCTAAGTTTTTATTTTCTTTACAAAACTAAAAAAATTTTCACAACTAAATGCACCATAAATTACCTAGGCAGAATAAAAAAAATATTAAAATATCTTGGAATTCATTAACCACTACCAAGGCTATGTTTGGCAAACTAGCTAAGGCTGCACGCACCGCACCCCGGGCTTGGCAGCGGCTTGCTGCGGGTAAAGCCGCCGGGTTCAGCGGCTTGGGTGCGTCATCTGGAGAAGCCGGTGGGTTGGAGGTACTACGGCTTCAAGGAGCCGTTGGCAACGGCCTTCTCCAACGGCCATATCCCTTAATTTTTTTTTCAAACACATACCAACCTCCTATATATAAACCTTCTATTCACTTCATATACACATCCTTCAACACTTCTATATTCACTTTCATATACACAACTATATATACACAACCATGAATCCAAACATGTCGGGACGTGGTTCACGAGGAAGAGCATCGAGAGGTGGCGGTGGATCGAGAGGTGCCGGTCCTTCGAGAGGTGTCGGTGGATCGAGAGGTGCTGGTCCGTCGGGAGGTGCCGGTCCGTCGGGAGGTGCCGGTGGGTCGGGATTCGGCGGTGGGTCGGGATTCGCCGATTACGCGAACCACGAACCGTATATACCGCAATTTGACGCTCAACAACAACCGCCGTTTATACCGCATTATGATGAACAAAACGCCGGTTACGGAACCGGTTATGCGCCAAATTTTTATCCTCCCCATTTTCCTTACCCTCCAAATTACTTTCCCACCCAAATTTCTAATACGGCCTTTCCCACCCACTACGGGACATCCGGTGTCAATACGGATTATAACCGCGGGAAAACGGCTTACCCCGATCTCGTACCCCGTGAAACGGCCTCGGGTTCCGATTCAAGCGAAACACATTCGTATGTTCCGGAAACCTAACGGTTGCCAACCGAAGGTTCCGCTTCACCCGAGGCCGAACACGATCTTTTTCCCGAAAAACCGAAACAAACCTTCCCCACCCGCGCACCGGCAAAAAAATGGACACCCGAGGAGGAAGTACCGTTATGCCAGTCGTGGATTAACGAGTCCGAGAACCCCGCATCCGGTAACGCGCAAAGATCTTGTATATTATTGTTTCATTAATTTGTTAAGTTATTCGAATAAGTTTTTTCGTTAATTTATTCATTAATTGTTTCGTTAATTTGTTAAGTTATTCAAATAAGTTTTTTCGTTAATTTATTAATTAATTGTTTCGTTAATTATTTTGTAGTGAAATTTTGGCGGTCAATCGAGCGGTCGTTTTACGCCCGACTTGAGGCCACCCCGTACAGAATCCACCACCAACTGACTGCAAAATGGAGGGCGATGAACAAAAAAATCATGGCCTTCAACGGAATATACAACCAAATAATGAACAATAGGCCTAGCGGACAAAACGACGTCAACCTTCTAAAAAAGGTTCGTTCCCAATACCAAATGACGGAGGGCGGTGTTTTCCCCTTCGAAGAGTGTTGGGAGATAGTCCGTCACAGCCCTAAATGGGCTGCAGTTCCGTTAATGTCCGGTGGGTCTTCATCTCGCTCAACAAAACGTACTCGCACGTCCGGGTCTTCCGACGGTCACTTTGGTCAAGATTCCGACGAGGTCGAGGTTCCGCCACCTAAACGACCCGTAGGTCGGGGCAAGGCGAAAAAGGCCCTTAGAGGGGGCCAATCTTCCCACCCCACGACCGAACTGTATGAGTCGTGGGACCGCAATTTGGCGGAAAAAATGGACTACAAGATGCAAAAACTTGAACTCGATAGGAAAATTGCGGAGCTCGAAGAAAAAAAACTCCAACTCCAACTAGATGCTGCATACGAGGAAGCCTGGGTGTTCTGCAAAACCCCGCATGACCACCTTTCGGGTTTGGAGTTGCAAGCGGTGTTGCAAAAAAAGGCTGTACTAAGAGCGAGACACGGCTTCGACTTTTAGTTTATTTATTTTCGTATTTTTTTTAGTTTATTTTTTTCGTAGTTTTTTTAGTTTACTTAATTTTAGTTTAGTTAATTATGTAATTTTTATTAATATTAGAATTTTCAAATTATTTTTAACAATATTATTTATTTAATTATGTTATTTAATTAAATAAAATAAATGAAATAAATAAAATAAATTGAAAAGTGAGTGGGTTGGGAGGGTTGGGTGTGTGTTGTAGAGGGTTATGGGAGGGTAAAGAGAGGGTTGACCAAAAGCTGATGTGGAAGCTGATGTGACATTCAAAAAGTGAGTGGGTTGAGAGGGTTGGAGAGCATGGGTGCGAGTAGCCTAACAAACTAGCTTATGACTGACAATGAGGTAGCTCATAACTGATACGTTAGCTGATGAATAAGTTGCGCTTGACAAAAACTAGCTGATAAGGTAGTTTATGATTGTAAAACGACAAAGAAAACATGTTTAAAAATTGATAGTGTAAATCTTAATAGAGGTAAATTTGAAATAAAAAAGTAATAAATTTAAAAAAGTCATTAAAACGTTAATAAAAGTGACTTATAAAGTATAAACTAGCTTATTTTTAACATATGCCTAAATGTATTATAGTTATTTTTGGGGTCCATTTTGGCGTTTGAATTATAAAGAAGTTAACGTTTTGGTTGATGGGCCCAATAGCAATTTAGGAGTAACATTATACATGATTTATATGTATTTTAAAGATTTTCATTGTTTTTTCCAAGTCATAACACTTAAGATGTATTTCAATGCATGATTTCAAAAGTCATTAATTTCTAAATAGCGCGAGTCGTGGTGGCAAAGACAAACCTTACGCTGACAAAATTCTATATCATATATAAGAGTATATACATAAACAATATGAATATGTTTTACTACTATTACTCAATGAATCGACGATAATAAACAGTTTCCATTATATATTCAAAACTAACAAGTCATCAAAAAGATCAATATCTTGTTACAAAAATCACGCATTACAACATGATGTGTTTAAGGCTTAATGCAACGTAGACACAAGCCTTGAGTTACAACGTGCCATTATGACTATTAGTAATTTTTTTCCCTAAAATCTAGACCACGTCCACGACCAATTTGGGACTGGCATTGAAGGATCGAGACTGGACCAGTTGACGGATCTAGGATCAGTCATTGATTTTTGACGGGGATTGGTTGGTCTTGGGACGACACCGATTTTTGGCCATTTCTAGATGGATAGGTCCTATAGCCCTTTTACCATCTTGAACTTTTTGCATTATGCGGATTCTTAACGCAAGTTTTTTAGATGGGTGTCCTGGGTATGTCAAGACTAATCCTGACAAATTACAGCTGTAAGACATCAACTCTATAATTGTTGTGTATAGTTGGGATAGATACCTGGGTAGATGAGATATTCCATCATATCTCCGGAGTCTTAACCAGTACACGACAACCTTTGTGGTTTCCTAACGTAAACTTATTTGGTGGTAAAAAAAATAAAAAAAACAATATAAAAGTGTAATGCCCTAACATTTCAAGGGTTCACACAGACCACAAAATTATGGTTTGTCTAACCAATTCAAAAAATTAATTTCGATTTTATTGGTTAAATTAATAAAATTGTTTCATATAATTGTTTTTTTTAATGAAATGGTTTGTTTTTATGTTTTTTATGTAAAAATGAAATTGGTTCATCTATTTTTGTTCATTCCAATGAAACCTTTTCATTTTTACCTAAATGAACAAAAAAAGGAAACAATTTTTTTTTGGAAGAGGTATCCCAGACCACAATAGGCCCAGACTAATCCTCAACAATTTGGGCTGAAGCCCGACTGCGAAAGCATGCAGCTCGGGGTCGAAGCCCCCGTACCTCCAGAATTTCATTAATTTAATTAATAAAATCGTTTGTTTGCACAGTTCGTATAAATTAGGGTGGTTTCATTTTATATGTATATTTTATATACATATGCTCTTCATTCGGTTTAGACCACCGAAAAAACCATTCAAACCATAGTCCGGACTGGACCACCCGGTTTAACAATTTTCCAAATGCGACAGCATCGTCAAACGCCAAAATGGTCCGCTAACGCTTTGGCCGGTCCGACCGGTTCTTGCGGTCCATCGGTTTTTATAAACACCCCTACCATACATGCATAATCTTCAATAATAAAGAAGCATCTCGTACATTTTATTCACACAAGTCGATAAGCTCGATACGTGACCTTGATATCGATCATACATTTTTAGTTCAAACGAAGTAAGTCTCCTAACAGGATTACACGATCAGCAATGCTTACGAAGGAACGCTAGAATTAGCGAGTTTACCTGGTCGGGAAACTGTTCTTGAACGAAATGGCTTCCTTCGGGTATCCATTCCACCTCCAAATTCGACGCAAAGTGTTTGACCATTCCGCTCTTTATTACATCTTCGACTCCTGGAAACTTCACGAAGTAATCCTTCTCCCCCACGATCAACAACATCGGGTTCTTGATTACGGGATCTACGATGTTGTATTCTTCATCTAGCGACCTAAAACAACGCAATTCACAACAAACCGAGTACTTAAAATAAAATCATACAATTTTAGGGCGCATTTGGTATGCAAAGAAGACGGGGTTGGACGAATGAGAGTGAGGTAGGCGGGTGAAAGGATTGTAGAAGGTTTTAGGGGTTTAATTTAATTTGTTCCACCTACTTTGATAGTGTCCCTAAATCCGAGTCCCCTCCCTCTCCCATCAATCACCTGAAGACACGTCATAATTTCGTTTATTGAATTAATTTTTTCCCCTAGTGATTGGTCGACATGGGATTTGGTGACATCATATTCTTTCTATATTGATGGGACATAAACACTCAGAGGATGTTTAGTAGGTTTTTCATTAAGTCCTACATGGATAAAGTTGTTTATAAATGTGATGTCCCCTAAAAGCTTACTTAATAAGCCACTACCAAACAGTCATATCTAACTGATTGAAATAAGCTATGAGAGTCCCATTAAGCTTATTAAGATGCTAACAAACGAGCCCTCATTCTTGCCTAGTTTCAGTCTAGTTATCGTACCAAATGTGGAACAGTGATATCTGTTCTGTTCAGTCTTGTCCAGTGTATCAAACGCAACTTTATAGAACTAAAAGACCATAAAGATTACTAGGAAGTTCTTACTGGCAACATTGGTTCTAAGGTGCTATATATATAATTATATATATATATATAGTGTTGTTAATTACCTGTAAGGAACTTTGAGTGGATTTAAAAAACCGGATTTCTCGTAAAGAGCTCCGTAGGCCGAAAGATCCTCCTCTGTGAACCAGGGCGGTAAAGGGGTAGATGGTTCGACTATATCCATTATCTCCTGGCCTTCACTTGCGATTGGTATTTCGGTTCTAGAAAACAAGATGTATATGTTTCGTACAACTGTTTTCGCATCAAGACGCCCGAAATCAGCTTCGGCTCTTCCAGGTTCCTACGAAAAAGAAAATGTTCGAGCATCCACAATGGTGGGTTTTTTTCAATAGAGTTTTTGTCCAAAAAAGTGGGACCCGCAAAAAAAGAAACATGATTGTTGAAAGCTATTTAAGAGCATCTCCAACAACTTCCCCAAAATTTCTCTAAAATAAAACGTCAAAAGTCAAAATCTTTAATAAAAATTACATCCATCTCCAACAGTTTCTATATTTTAGAGATAAATTATTGATTATATTATTAAAATATTGTTTATATATAATAAAATACTATTTCTATTATCTAAACATTTTATTTGAAAGTGTTTTATTGATGGTATATAAGAAAACAATTTTTGTAGCATCTCCAAATTGGGAGAAAGTTACTCTCTCTCTCTCTCTCTCTCTCTCTCTCTCTCTCTCTCTCTCCTATTTTCTCCATTTCGGAGAATTAATTTTTTGTAGCAAAAAGTTGTCTAAAATCTCTACTTTGGAGAAGCTGTTGGAGATGCTCTAACTTTACAAGAAAAAGAGGTTTTCTTGGGTTTTTGTCCAAAATAGCCGATCTAACCCCTCTTCACTTTATAACCACCTTTTCATCTTATTAACTGAAATGGCCGAGATTATACAATTAGCACTTAAACAACTTGTGTAACCCACTATGTAGAAAAAAGTAGACATTACGCAAGTTGTGTGAGTGCAACTTGCTTAATCTCGGCTATTTTGGTTAATAACTTAGAAAGGTGACAGTAAACTAAATGGGGGGTGGTTTCCTGTTTTTCTTGACTGTGGATTTTTCACATGTCTAGGTGGCCAAAAAGTTATACAAAGAACTTTCTAAAAAGGTCCATTGGAGGTGCTATTGCTAGTGATCCTAACAAATAACAAAAAGTTCAAAGGCATTAAGAGTTCTTGTTAAATGCAGGGGATGCTAACAAAATTTTGTAATGCGTACCCGCCATCTATTGATGTAGAAACCTTCAGGCAGCTCTTTGAGGAAATTAGGGGGTCCGAAGGGCGTATGTGGTATTCCAAGTGATATAACGCTAGTTACTCTTGTGGGGTGGAGGAGCGCAAAGAGGTAAGCTGGTCTGGTCCCAGCGTCTTTCGTGATTATGGAAATCTAAACACAAGTAAGAAGAAATTGTCGTCAAGATTTATCATCTAAAGAGTAAATAATCAAAGTCACCACCGTAACAATTACCTCGATCATACATGAAAATCTGAAAAGAACAAAAGTAAATGGCACTTGCTATTGTTTCGGGAAATTAAATGGGAAGTAAACAGGAATGCCGAGAAATGGAAATGGGATCGAGTTTCATTCCCAAATTGGGGAATGCTTTGTTTTTCTTGGAAAAGGTCCATCTAGGATTTGCCTAGACTGCATTCTTGGCAGTCTGGAAATTAAATTACGATCGCTCGAAACCAACCTAGCCACAAGATGCTAGTGCCTAGACTCGAACCTTGGATGGATGGTATATTCCACCACATCCCCATAAGTCTTTTGCCGGTTTGCCACCACCTTTGTGGATGGGGAATGAGGTGTTACTAATGACTAATTCCATTGCATCAACCAACATATCAATGGTGATTTTCATTTCCATTGCCGAATCCCATCCCCAATTAATCCCGAGCAAAAAAATGGCTACTCTAAACCCCTCAATTGCGGAATAGCCAAGATTTTGCAAGAAACACTTTAACAACTTTTTTGTGTGTGGAAGACTATCCTAAGCTATGCCTAGACTAATCCCAAAAATTTATGACCGTAAGATATCAACCCCTGATAACTCAGTGACCACGATTGTTGCGTAAGCCTGGATTCGAACCCTGGGCAAATGGGATATTCCACCACATCCCCAAGGCCGCTACAACCCTTGTGGTTAACACTTTAACAACTTGTAGAATCTACTTTTTCTAAATATAATAGTCCTAAGTTAACATTTTAACAAGTTGCCGAAGTGTTACTTCTGAAATAAGTTACAAGTAACATTTTATCAAGTTAGGTCACCAACAAGCAACTTTATAGCAAGGAGCACTTTATCAAGTTCTGTAAATGGCCCTTCTCCATCATCATTATGCAGACAGGACTTTAGCAAAGTGTTAGCTTATGAATATTAAATTCGCAAAAAGTAGATTTTGCAGAAAATCTTAAAGCCGCTTCCATCAATTGATTAAAGAAACATCTGTAAAGTGAATTTGAAGATTCTAGATTGGTTATTTTGGGGAAATTATCCATTGCAATACCTTGGAGGTTACTCAACCTTTCAATATGTTGGTACTAGCATTTAAGATAACTTTCAATAGTGTTTTGCACAAATTCAATCACAAATGATTTAGGTTGTTTTGGCAAAAATAAGCGACCTTATAAGCTAGTACATATTTGGATGAATCATGGAGTAGCGATTTAGGAGCCTTTTGTAGCCTTTTTCCAATTATACCCTTATTAATTATCGACGGAAAACGCTACGATACGAGATCTATATAAACAATCGGAATGTAAAGTTCGTTAACAAAAATCGCTCGAAATTAAACTACCTTATCAATGCCGAGATGATCAAGGATTGCGAGAAGATCGTCGACGATATCGGGGAATCCGAACTTCTCGGTCTCCGGAGGCGGATCCGAGAGCCCGTAGCCTCGGCAATCGGGCGCAATAGCTCGGTAACCGGCGCCGGCGACCGCGATCATCTGGTGGCGCCAGCTGTACCATATCTCCGGGAAGCCGTGCAGGAACACCACCGCCGGCGACGATTCGGTTCCGATCTCGGCCAGATGAAGCTTCACTCCGTTCACTTGTACGAACTTGTGCACTATCTTATCCATTTTTTTGGTTGGATTTCTTGGAAGAAGTCTTCAATGGCGAATTTATCAATAACAGAAAAAAGTCAACAGACTACAGTGGCGGTTAAGTCAAAATAAATTACTGAGGAAAAAAAGTCAACAATGGTTTTTTACCTCCAAAAAAGTCAACGATGGATTGCAAGGGTTGAATTTCAAATTAAACAATCAAATAAATATAGAAATGTAGAAAAAGAGCGTCCTGTTATCAGATTATTTAAGACGGAATACAAAATAAACACTAACCTGAAGAAATGTCGAACGACGCAAATGTGGAACTATACGGAATGATTCCTGTTTTTAAAGGTGTTTACATCACCTATCGCTATATGCAAAGTGCACAGTGTGCCTACTTGTGCTCACGGTCGCGAGTAGGCGTGCATGTGGGGGGAACGAACTTGACCCCCACCATTTGGTTTGAAGGATAAAGGAGGGGAATCGCGTATAAGCTCATCAAAATTTACTCTCCCCTCCTATGTGAGACAAGAAAAACTAGCAACATTTCAATCTTTCAATATGTTAGAGCATCTCCGACAGCATCTCCCATGTTATATTAGAGCATCTCCAATAGCATTTTTATAATTTTTTCTAAAATAAAAAATGAAAATCCAAAATTTCTAAAACTTTTTCTTTGCATCTCCAATAGCATTTTTATAATTTTTTCTAAAATAAAAAATGAAAATCCAAAATTTCTAAAACTTTTTCTTTGCATCTCCAACATCTTTTCTATTTTAGAGAATCCACCATCACTTATATTATTAATATATACAATACATTTAGTATTTCAATAACTTGAAAAAAAAGTTAAACAAGTAATAATGCTATTGGAGAAAAACATTAAAATAACATTTCTCTCTCAAAAATTGAGATAGCAATTGAGATAGCAAAGCTTCTATATTTAGATATTTCTATATTTTCTATTTTAGAGAATCCATTAACATTTATATATTTAGAGATTTCTTTATATTTTTCTATTCTAGCAATTAAATAGCAAAATTGTTTGAGCAATTTAGCAAACAAAACCATTTTATTTTATTTTAACAATGCTATTAAACATGTTAAGCCGCCGTTAAAGCCAACAAAACTTAATTAATACATACAAACATGCAAGTTCTTTGAGATTTTTGGATGGGCTTGAACTGAGCCCAAAGGGTCGATAAGTCTAGAGAGGTGGTCAATCATGGGGTAATTTTTTCAATTTCTTTTATAAATCATCATACAAATTCTTTGAGATTTTTACTACTTTTTCAAGTAGTGTAATAATAGTTAAAATGTATGAACGCATATTTTCCAAAATCATAGCTATAAAAATTTGAAACATTTTGTTTAAAAAAAGATTAAAAATAATGTATTTTTTGAATACTGGACTAAGTGTGCAACGAATCTAAGATTGGCCTCGAGACTGTACTGGTTGACAAACCTAGGATTAGTTTTATGATTTTCGCGGCAATTGGTTGGCCTTGCTAGGGGATCGATTTTTGGCCATTTCTAGATAGACGGGCATGATAGCCTCTTTTTGATCTTGAATTTTTTGTATTACGTCAATTCTTAACATAAGTTTATTTATTGTTAAAAACATAAAAATATATGAAAGTGTAACGCACAAACCTTTCATAGGTTCACGCTCCATCATGGGTAAGATGTGTATGTGAAGCTTTTGCTGTATATCTAAGGGGATGTTTGGTTTGGAGAATGAAATTTGAGGAAATTGGAGTCCGTAAAAAAATTAGAAAGAAATTAAATGGAATCTGGGCATGCGTTCCTTTGGTAGGAATTCAATTTCTTCACTTAAGCGAATGAATGATGAATTATAGGGTTAGATTCTTTTGTTAACCCAATATTGGGTATCAACCAATCGTCAACATTAATCTTTTAAATGGACGATTGAAATCACTCATGACATTAATGTAATTAATTGATTACTGCCAATTGAATTTATGCCTGCATGTTCGTCCAAATGCGAATACATGTTTATACAAGCGTTCATGCATGCATGTTCGTCCAAATATGAATTCATGTTCGTACAAGTTCAAACAAAGTGAATGCATGTTCAGTTAAGCTCAAACGTAGTTCAAACATGTTCACTCATCGTCTCATCGTATAAAAAATTGTCATACATGTTCAAAAACACAGTTCGTACATGTTCATTTGATATTGTTGAATAACTTGGAAATCATATTTCCATTTGATATTATGCATTAAAAGAAAGACCCAATTGAGAATTACGTTCTTACCATCATTAAATACCAACATCATGTAAATCAACCAAAAATATATCTTGCTTGTGATTAGTGGTTTGTAAAGTTAATACCAATTAATTGGTTAACAAAAGAACCCCCCCCTCTCTCTCTCTCTCTATATATATATATATAATATATATATATATATGGAGGAAAGTTCAAATGCGAACCACTTTTTGGTTGTGAATGTGAGGACAGTCGAGAGCCCGACACGTGACGGAGACTAGTCAATAAAGGCGGCTTTGAGTGTGGTTCCCCCCTTTAATTCAATGCCCTCCCCATGAATCGCGTCTAGTCATCCGCCACGTGTCGCGCTCTCGGTTGTCCTCACGTTCACAACCAAAAAGTGGTTCACGCTTGAACCCACCCATATATATATATATATATATATATATATATATAATATTATATAGCATAAAAAATTAAGCATACTTTTTAGTTAATACGTCATATATTCTCCGAAGGGGCGTGTTACGGTGAGAAGTGTTATATTTGGTGAGAAGTGGTTATTCCCAGTTGGATGATAAAATGGACGCACATTAGGATGAGATGCAAAGAGATAAGATGTATCAGATCTATTTCCTTCTAAAGCATAATTCATGGAAGGACATGAGATTAAAGTGATTAATGGTTCAGATCCATTTCTCAAGCTTTTCACCTTTAACTCAACTTTGCATACGATCCTAAACCTACTCCCAAATTGGTAACAATCAATTAAAATTCGGTAAGTTAAAACTGTAACTCCAATGATAATTTATAATATCAAAACGACTAAAACTTCAAAGGTTTTAAGTATTAGTCCAATCTATAAATCCAAAAACTCAATACTGAAACAAAAGAACATGATAAGATTGTTAACCCCAAATGTAGTTTAGATTATATATAATGTATATTTTCATAGACCACCCAAAAACCACCTAAACCGCGGTCGGGCCAAACGTCCAAAAGGGTCCGCTTTGGTCGGTCCATCGGTTTTTATGAACACGCATAATCTTCGAAAATAGAGAAGCCTCTCAACTTATTAAAATAAAAGAAAACGATATGTGGTACACGAACCAACAAGCTCGATATGTGACCACAATATCGATCATACATTTTTATTCAAATGAGGCAAGTCTCCTAGCGGGATTACGATCAATTATGCTTACGAGTTTACCCGGTCGGGAAACTGTTCTTGAACGAAATGGCTTCCTTCGGGTATCCATTTGATCTCCAAATGAGGCGAGAAGCGCTTAACCTCTTCGCTCTTTATCAGATCTTCGACCCCCGGAAACTTCAAGAAGTAATCCTTCCCCCCCACGATCAACAACATCGGAATCTTGATTACGTGATCTACGATGTTGTCTTCTTCTTCCATCGACCTAAAACGACCCAATTCACAACAAACCAAGTTCAAGTGGGGCTGTTTGTTTTTAAAAAAAATACCTCTTAAAACCTATTAAGTCTGAAAATGTAGAGGTTTGCAGACTTAAGACTCTTTGTTTTATTTTTAAGAAAAGCGTCCTTTGAAAATTTAAGAGGGGCACTATCCACCTCTTATTTTTAGAGGTGAAATTAGACTTCAAACCTCTTAAAAAACGAACGACACCATAGTTTTATACAACGTTCATGGGTGTTCTGACTTGAACTCGTGAAGTGTTAGGGTGTGTTTGATATGCCAACAAGACTAGAGTTTAAACAGGACATGACAGAACATGAATAAGAAGTTCTTGTTAGCAACATTGGTTCTAAGGTGCTATGCTATATGGTGTTGTTAATTACCTATAAGGAACTTTAAGTGGATTTTGAAAACCGGATTTCTCATACAGAGCTCCGTAGGCCGAAAGATCCTGCTCTGTGAACCAGGACGGTAAAGGGGTAGATGGCTCGACTATATCCATAATCTCCTGGTCTTCACTCGCGATTGGAATTTCGCTTCTAGAAAACAAGATGTATATGTTTCGTACAACTGTTTTCGCATCCAAACACCCAAAATCAGCTTCAGCTCTTCCAGGTTCCTAACAGAAAGAGAATGTTGTTAAAGCATATCTACAGTGGTGGGTTTTTTCAATAGAGTTTTTCTCCAAAAAAGGTGGGACCCACAAACAAAAAAAATTGATTATTGAAATCCTGCAACTTTACAAGCAAAAAGAGGGTTTCTTGGGTTTTTGTCCAAGATAGCCAATCTGGCCCCCTCTTCACTTTAAAGCCATCTTTTCATCTTAATGATTGAAATAGCCGAGATTATGTAATTAGCACTTAAGCAACTTGCGTAACCCACCTTTTTCGATATAATATTTAGAAAAACTAGTCATTGCGCAAGTTGCATAATGGCTATGTGGACAAACTAAGTGCCACTTGCGTAATCTCAGCTATTTTGGTCAATAAGTTGAAAATGTGGCTATAAAATGAGAAAAGGGGGAGTTGTCAAGTTGACTATTTTGGACAATTTCCCCTTTTCTTGACCATGGTTTTTTCACTTGTCTACGCAGCTAAATTCTTTTACAAAAAAAAAACTTCTAAAAACCTCCCTTGGAGGTACTTATATTGCAAGTGATTTTAACAAATATCATTATGTTCAAAGGCATTACAGAGTTCTTGTTTAAAATTGTGATAGTTAATCGCAAGAAATGAAACATAAACCAGACAAAACGAAACCAATATATCCCACTAGCGATCAGGGGTAAGATGTACACAGTTTTTTTTCCTTTGCCTCAAGAGGCAGAGAGACGACTATTCATAAAAAGACGTTTTTATCTAAATGCAAGGGATGGTAACAACATTTTGTAACACGTACCCGCCATCTATTGACGTAGAAACCTTCAGGCATCTCTTTGAGGTAACTAGTGTCTCCGAAGGGCCTATGTGGTACTCCGAGTGATATAACACTAGTTACTCTCGTGGGGTGGAGGAGCGCAAAGTGGTTACCTGGTCTGGTCCCAGAGTCTTTGGTGATTAACTGATTATGGAAACCTAAACACAAGTAAGAATAAATCGTCATCGAAATTTATCATCTAAAGAGTAAATAATTAAAGTCACTTGCTCTATTTCAGGAAATGAAATTGGAAGTAATAACCGGAATGCCGGAAAACCGAAAAATTATGAAAAACCGGATGAGATTTTCTTTGGTTGTAACAACCTCTTTAATCACATCAATTGGATCAACGAATCTAATAATTGATGAGGTACTTTTCAGTTTTTTTATTTATGTAAGATTTTTTCTTAAACTTCTATCTATATAATGTATGATATAATACAATAAAATAAATTGAACTCATATAAAATAACAACAGTTAATATTTTTCAGTTTATTATATAAATTTGTAGGTAAAAGTTGATACTTAAATGATTAATTTATTTTATTGAATGAATCTATACTAACTTTTTAAACCCCGTATCACAACCTTTCACACCCCTGTACCTTTATCATTTTTTATTAATTTTATATATAAATATAGAAGAGAGAGAAAGAGAGAAAGAGATGAGTGAAGAGAGAGACACGGGCAGGGACGGGTTCTGGATCATGCCGCCCAACCGACTGTGCGAACCCGCCTTCTCCGTAGCATGAAGCCGGCAAACCTGCCGAGCCCTCCCCCTTACCGCTGCCATGATAAGCATCGCCTTATCAAGTTATCCCTACCCGTAGACTCTCAACCCAGTCAACTTAATCGCCACATCAGCTTTCCACTGTCTTACCAAATCTAACCTAATCCATCCACAATGGTTTACCCAATCAACCCATACATTAAATAATTAATAAAAAAAGAAAAAAGAAAATAAGAGAGAGAAGAAGAGAGAGATAGAGAGAAACAAGAGAGAGAAAGGGGGCGAAGGGGTAGGATGGGGTGGGGTGGGTGTCGTCTAAACAATCGGCAAGGGGAAGCCGATTGTTTCCTACCCGATACATCCACGGCGGTGTTGCCGATGGAAGCCGATGCCATCGGGTGCCCCCGCTGCGGTTAGGTCACCAGCAAGCAACTTTATAGCAAGGACCACTTAACAAGTTTTGTAAATTCCCTTCTCCATCATCATTTTGCAGAAAATCTATGGCCACTTCCATCAATTGATTAGAGAAACAGCTGTAAAGTGAATTGGAAGATAATTTCATTTGTATTTTGCATCATTCAACCACAGGTATGAATTTAATGCTGATTTCCTTTTTGTATTCTCGATTTTCAACTGTCATTCTGTTATATCATCCCTAATTTTTCCTCCGAACAACCACCGTCAAATCTCCGTTCGAAAAATCGAGGATAAAATCAGATCTCAGCAGAATATCTCGCCGGAAAACGCTAATTTGAAAAGCTAGGTTTTTGAAAAGCTACTCTCATTAGCGTTTTAGTGACTTATGAGACTTTTTATGTTTTTTTATTCTAAATATACCCTTCTACTTTTTACATTACCAATTTTTAATCATGTTTTTATTTTTGTCATTGTACGGTCATAAGCCACCTTATCAGCTAGTTTTTCCCAAACGCATCTTATTCATCAGCTACCTTATCAGCTGTCAACTAGATTATCAGTCATCAACTACCTTATTAGTTAGTTTGTCAAACATAGCCTAAGACCATCTGCGGCTGTCTCGGCAAAGCCATCGGCAAGGGATCGGCTACACCGCCGTGGTCCTTCGGCATGGAGAGAAATCGGTAGGGGTTGCCGGCTCGTTAGACCACCCCACCCCACCCCATCCTCTCTCTCCTTTCTCTCTATCTCTCTCTTCTTTTTTTTTCCTTTTTTTATTAATTATTTAGATTGGTACGAGTGTGGATGAATTGGTAAAGATCGGTAAGATATTGGAAAGCTGATGTAGATTGGTACCATTGACAAGACAGTCTACCACTCTGGATGGTTTAACACAATACGTTCATCTACCGTCAAATGTCCGTTCGAAAATCGAGAACAAAATCAGAACTCAACCCAAAATCTCGCCGGAAAACGCTACGAAATGTAAAATTCGTCAACAAAAAAAAGCTCAAAAAATTAAAGCAATAAGTTGTTGATCTACCTTATCAATGCCGAGATAATCAAGGATTGCAAGAAGATCGTCGATGAGATCGGAGAATCCGAACTTCTCGGTCTCCGGAGGCGGATCCGAGAGTCCGTAGCCACGGCAATCGGGCGCAATGGCTCGGTAACCGGCGTCAGCGACCGCGATCATCTGGTGGCGCCAGCTGTACCATATTTCCGGGAAACCGTGCAGGAACACCACCGCCGGCGACGATTCGGTTCCGATCTCGGCCAGATGAAGCTTCACTCCGTTCACCTCTACGAACTTGTGCACTATCTTTTCCATTTTTGGTTGAATTTCTTCGGAGAAAGTCTTCAATGGCAGAATTTTATAATAACAGAAAAGAGTCAACAGACTACAGTGGCGGTTAAGTCAAAACAAAGGGGACTGATATTGGTAACCCCCAGCTAAAGAGAGAGAAAAAAAGTCAAATGTAAATAGAAAAAGTTACCTAGGAATTAAAGCTATCATTTAATTCTTATTTCTTCTTTCTGTTAAAGGAAAAAAGAAATAGAACAACAAGTAATAGAGAGAGAATGAATCTCTAACAAGTAACACAGAGAGAATGAATCTGTATTTCTCATTAATCATAAACCCTTTATATAGGGATGAATTACATGAAGATAACTAAGAGATATTGTAGTTCTAATCTAACTATGAATGTCTATCTCTATCTCTATCTAATCTCTATCATCACATCCTTTAGACGATGACACATTTATCCTACAACACTCCCCCTTGTGCCGAGTCAAGGGAATGGTGGTGCACGATTGTTGCCTCGTTAAAACCTTATGCCAAAATAAAAACCAAGTGGGAAAAATAAAAATATGACGAAGGAAAGAGTACAACGCACCAGCTTCTTTGCAGTATAGACTCTTCCTTTAGTCTAATATTTTCTCTGATTCATACATTAATCATGAGAGTTAAGAAAGCAATATGGTATATACATTGTTGCCTCACTAAAACCTTACCCCAAGGAACAAAACCCAGTGGGAAAAATAAAACCTTGGGTGAAGGAAAGAGCACAACCTACCAATATCACATATGTAGTAGACTCCCTATTTTGTCTACTACTCCTCCTGATTTGTGCATTAATCAATAGAGGTATTAAAACATTAATATTTGAAGACTTTCAACATGTTCCCCACTTATGGTTTTGGATAATGATTTGGTAAAATATGTCACATTCTTCTGACATCTTACTTGATTTACTTGAATCTAGCGGATAATTTGTTATAGTTGATAGTATAACCACTTAAGCAGAATATGCTTTGTTTATCACCCTTCATGCATCTTACTTTCATTTAATGATACATGATGCATTAGTTCCATATATGCGGGTAGGGTATTGGTTTAACCCATAATATTAACTCCTCTAATATATGTAATGATAGTCCTTAATCATGTACACTATTGTAAAGTAATATTGTCAGAATGATTCAAAGAGGTAGTTACATAAGGTTTGCTTAGTTTACTTTCAAGCAATCAACATGTTCCCATTTGTAATTCCTTATCCAATATGAGAACCTTTATATGGGTTAAAGAAATAACTAATATCAGCAAATAATTACTAGTGGACTATTACATTAGTCACTCATAGATAGGTATTGAAATTCCATTATCAACCTAACCCTCTTTCTTTAGGGAAATTATAGGCCCATGTCAATGGTTCCAAAATATTAATTTGATATCACTCCAATGACATTGCGTAGGCGCTGAGCTAAATCTAGCTAACAAGTTCACTGAGAGATACGATCGAGTTTTATCTAAAGTACAATAATGCGCCTATTGTACTTAGGTATGGAATTTCATCTTCGAACACCTCTTCGTCATCTTCCTTTAGACGGAATAGATATTTCCTTATATCCAACATTTTGACCGACCATGGGAGTGCTAGTCACATGTGCTTTGTCCATATCAAATCGCCTGATCATTTTTAGGACATATGCACATCGGTGGATTAATATTCCACAAACTTGGTATCATAGCTCAAGTAGCTAGATAGAACCAAGTTTTCCCAAGATCTTTCATCTCAAATTCAGATTTCAAGTAGCTTGTGGATTCTCTTATTTCATCAAGAGTGTCTATATATGTTCATACATCAACATATTAAGCCACCTTGAAAATCTGGAACTTGTTTTCTTAATATATAAGCTAGGGCACGATTCATCATTTTGTAAAGAGAACGTTTCAACTTTATTGAAAACGCACCTTGTGGTTTAAGGTTACTTAATTTGGTCAATGTAATTCCATCAAGTACTTTGATATATGTCTTAACCTAGATCCCCATAGATATATATCAACCACATCAATGAGCTGCATTTTCCAAATCTTCGAAAACTACTATGCTAATTAATTAGCATCAATTCTAAATTTCATCACAAGAAAGTAATTATCGTGGTCAATCCAGGGCGTTGTGAGAAACCTTGCGCCAAAGGAGAGTCTTATACATTATGACTTAATTATTCTCATTACGCTTATCTGACAAATGATTTATCTGTCCTACAGGCTTTACACTTGGTGGGTTAGCACTACCAAACCAAATACCTGTTCATTTGTCAAATAATATAATTATCATGGATTGCTTATTTAGGCCAATTTGCTCTTGTTGATATTTTCCAACTGAGCATGGTTCGATATCATCGTGCTTTGTCATTTCATAAGCAACGATATATACAAATATATCATCATTGGATATGATCTGTCCAGCGATTCATATTTCATTCGAGATTGTCTTGATCTGTGGAATCAAATATTAACTTCGGAGCGTCCTCCAGTAATGATTCATGGACATAGTTTATGATCAGAGATAATCTCATAAAAGGTTGATGATAAATATTGATTGTGCCTTACTCTTCTCTTCCATTAGATGAGTATTTATCGAAGCTTCCCCCATTTCCTTTTGGGAGCTACGGCCTCAACCACACCTCCACCATGTGTGATTGCAACACTCTTTCCAGCGGCATTGTGCCCTTGTTTAGGGACTTTTTGACTTTACGGGTATATTTGCAGCTTGTATATATATTATATTGTCACTTCTTGTATAACATTAAACGTATCAGGTATCGAGTCTGATTCGTTTGACTTCAACTTTACATTGTGAAGTTTGAGGATCAAAATAACATGGAAATGTTCCATGACAGTTCCCGTCGTTCCTTTAGAAAATACTTTTTCCTATCTCCCCCTAACGACGGGAAGACTTTCATCAAAGTGACAATCCGCAAATCATGCGTTATAAGAATTACCCGTCAAAGGTTTTAAATAGCGGATAATTGTTGGAGATTCATAACCAACATATCGACTTTATCATTTTTTATGACCCATTTTGGTGCGCTGGTGGGGCGCAATTGGCACATATACTGCACAACCAAACATGCATAAATGTAAAAGATCAGACTTATATCCAGTTACCAACTGGTATGCTGATATTGGTTGGCTACTGGCTAGTAGGGGGTCTAAAAACAAATTAGTAAAGTTGCATGTAATCTTGCATAACCCATGTAGATGTTTGTATATTGGTGCGCATAACCATTGATGTAGTTATCATCTACGTTCTTTTGATGACAACTTCTACTACTCTATGAGACCATTTTACATCTACTCGTAGGTTATATGATAATATGCATTGATCTCAGTATATATATATATATACATATACATATATATGTATGCAATAACCATCAAGTCCTTTTGATGTAAATTCTCTAGCATTCTAAGTCATGTAAACTTAATGAGATAATAGGGTGGTGAGCCCTTAAACATATTTCAGAGCTAGGAGTGCAACATTTCATGTGAACAATAATATGACATGCGTCCATCGTGTCGAAACCAGAACCATAAAATACTTTAATGACCCGCTTTCTGGTTGTTTATGTCCATAAATACAACCTTGTATTCGTTGTAAGAATGAAATATTTATATATTGTATCCTTATCTTTAGGATGGTCTCATTCCTGTCTTAGCTAAGGATTAGGTATATATAAGTTATAGGTATTCGAGATGGCATATTATGATAGTGGTTGCTTCTTGTGCTGCAGAAGTCAACAATTGCAATTCGGTTAATTGTTTCATTTTGCCTTTCAATTGAATAATGTGTCTATGTGTATTTTCAATACATGGATCTCTATGTCATGACCATGGTGCCCACATGGTTATGTCAAAATATGTATGTATCATTGTCCCAAAGTTTTTTACGGTGACAAAGTATAATTTAATAACTTAGAGAATCCACTAATTTGACACATTAATTTCACTAATGTATATTTCTTTCATATCATTAGAGTTTATGTATATATACTTATTTCCATTCGTATAATTTCCAATTGATACAAGGTTCTTATTAATATGACAGTTCATCGTCTAAGTATTATGTTGAGGGAAATTAATATTAATCTATTACTTTAGATTATATGGGAGGTCCCACGAACTTAAATTCTCCTCGATACATTCCTACATGGAACAGAGAATATTGGAGTTTTGTATTTGTTTAGATGTATTTCTTTACATCTATGATGGTGAGAAATTCTGGTGTATATACATATAAATACAACTACTTTAATACATCAAATAAAAATTTCAAATAATCTAATATTCAACCAAAAGAATGATCTAGTTCATAAGAGATGTTTTAAGCTAGTATTTAGTATAAGCATACATGTATCCATGTTAAAATTTAAAACGTCCATTATCACCTGAGACAATAGGTGTATATTTGCTCTAGGTATTGAAAAATCTTTTATGACTCTTACCCTAACCCCGACCCTTCGAGGATTTCATCCACATGGCTCGTAAATGTCACATGTGTGAAATTGTTTTTTAACTCACAATCCTTTGGAGTTGTTTCTACCTCTAACGCTTTCATTTTTGGTCCCGATAAATTACTTTATCTCGAGATATTTAAATTTATTTCCCCAAAGAAAACATTGTTATATCCTCAACCACTTGCATTAGGTTATTGATTTTATCTAGAGGTTATATTTCAGCTTATACGACGGGTACATTAGTATTGTTTGTTGATATATATAAAAGACGAGTATTATGTTATGAATCATGTCATCTTCTGTGAGTTCCTTGCCACGAAGATTGAGATGTATTTAAGACACAACATTTCTTTGTGAAAATCAGATACCTCTTGTAATCGAGTAAGCGGGTTTCATTTCGCTATACGATTCACTGGGGAAGTATATATTCGTTAATACTATTTATTCAACTTTTCAGGCATCCTACATTTCTTTGGGTGCTTCTAGTTGAATGTATTCCCTATGAAAGCTAAGACCGATATTCAGTCTCAAGACATGATGGTAATTGCTTGTACCTTTTCATGAAGATAGTTTTTAGGGTCAATATGGAATTAATGGGTTTTAGGTATATTCATATACATTTCCAACAAATAGTCATTACATTGGATATTCATATTTGTACTCAAGTTCTTTTGAGAGATGGACATCAAATAACGGGTAGGTTATTTCAGCCATTTACATAAATAATAGCTAAGGTATTGTAATTTATGAAGACAAGCTATATGGAGCTCATGAAATTCCGTTATCAAGGCATTATATGATTTAAGAATTGGTATTTTCAAACGTTCCTTTTGTTGAAAATGTCATTTTAGTATTTCAATATTTATAAGTAAATCGCAAAAACACTTTTGGACTTCCAGGTAAGTAGGGGAATCATGTGGATTGCTTGAGTCCCTACAAGCCTTAGGCTATTTTACACCCGTTTGACAAAATCCATTAGATATCTTGCAATCACTTTGATTATGAAATACGTTAATCACATTAATAGTTTTGTGGATTTTGGCATGAGGCCAAATGGTAAGATTAAATATTAATACCGTGGTGGCATTTTTAGGAGGACTTCTGGCGAGAAGCCAAAAAGATATGCGTTTGGCTTGTAAAACCAATTTTATTATTTTGATACCTTAATGGTATATTGAGAGATTTTGTCAGGAGACAAATAAATATAGGTTTTGACAAAAAGTCAAATTTAAGTTTTTGATGTCTTAATAGGGATTTTGAAACTTTAGTAAAAGACCAAAATATATGGATGTCGGAATTGTAAATCCCAAAAATTATGAAATTATATGTAGGAACTTATAATTGAAGTAAATATTTAGATAAGATAAACATCTAATATTATATAGAGTAGAGAAATCTAAACAATATCCGTGATTAAATTACTAAAGGTTTTAATATCAAATAAAAACCACTATAAACAAATATGATATCGAAAGTTTAACTTTCAAATATTACTATATATATACATTTAGCAGGAAGTCCGACACTGTAGCCACTCCGCCCCGACCCGACCCGTCATGACCCGACCCGCCCGACCCACTACCCGCCCATCCCTCTTTCATTTTTAGATCCAGACCCGGCTACGACCCGGCCGCTGACCCGCTTAGACCCGCGCGTCACTCAATTTCCCACCCATTTCTAATTTTACACTTTTGCCCCCTCAACCTACAACACTTATTCACTTTTTACCTTTTACTTTTCAATATTTCATTTTACATTTTAGCCATATATCATGTATTCGCCAAAATACGTAAATAAAATACGTTTTAACTTTAACAAATTATGCCGTTATATCTGTATCGTCGATACGATCGAAATGAGTCTAATATTGATTATTTTTTGACGTACGTATTTTATTATATGCTATATATACGCTCCAACCAATCCGAAATTCATACCATTTTCAAGTTTACATATTAGCCCCCTAAACTTAAAACTTATAAGGTTTATTCACTTTATACCTTTTACTTCTCAATATTTCATTTTACGTTTTAGTCATATATCGTGTATTGGCAAAACGACATTAACAAAATACGTTTTAATTTTAACAAGTTACGTCATTATATTCGTATCGTCGATACGGTCGAAATGAGCCTAATATTGAATATTTTTTATGTAGTTATTTTATTATATACTATA